>QBTX01002832.1:0-14550 GCA_003063285.2 Arachis monticola | reverse complement strand
TGAGCTGGGTATTTTGTGTTTCCTTTTTTATCTGTTTTATATTACTCGTAACTGTCTTTTCCGACTTGTAGCTTAATTTCTGTTTTATTTGCAGAGGCGGTGAAGAATAATGAATCCATGAAAGCTTTTAAAAGAGCGCAGAGGGCGACTGCTGCCAAAAATATCTCGGCCAAGGCGGCTGGGGAAGGATCCTCTCAAGTGCACGTGAAGCCGTCTGTGCCGAGTTCCCTTGGGGTGAAGAAGGTGATCCCTACTCCCCGAGTTCGTCTGGTGGATCCTCACCCTACTTCTGCTGCTCCTTCTGTTGCTCCTCCCAATAAAAAACAAAAAACAGCTGAGCCTTTCGACCTCAACGCTCCCGATTTTAATGCCATTGAATTTGGGGATCAGCAAATCGGTCCCTATGGTACCCTCTCAATGGACGATGTGTCCATCCTTCATCATTTGGAATTTATGGCCCGAAATGACGTACAGATGGCGTATATGGCGGCTGCTATATACTGGACTGCTCAGAATCTTCCTCTCCATGCTACCAAAGCATTTATGAAGGAGGCAAAGCAGGAGTTTGACTGGATGAAGGGGCTGAAGGAGGAACTTGAATTAAAGGTGACCAAGTTGGAGAAGGATCTAGAGAATGAGAAGGCGAATTCCCTTTCACTGGCAGCTTCTTTGAGGTTGGCCGAGGACACAGCCCTGATGCATAAAGAGAGTTACGTTACAACTTATCGAGAGGTGATGCGTCTGAGGGGGGAGTTGGACAATGCCCGGGAAGATTATTCTGAGCTCCAAGGTCATCTTGTTGGCAACGTGACTGCTGCTTACGAGAACTTGAAAGAGCAAGTTCGGGTCATTGCTCCCGAGGCCGATCTCGCCCTTTTCAATCTGGACAACATTTTCAGGGATGGCAAGATTGTCCCTGATGACGAGGGTGATGATGATGCTGATCCTCCCCTTGTGTCCTCTGCCAAAGTGTCGACCTCTTGTGCTCCTCCGGTTGCACCTGATTCGGATTGCCAGGTTTTGAATCGGGAGGATGGAACTATAGATGCTGTGCCTATTCAGTCTCGCCCTCCTTCTCCTTGTCCTGATGCTGCCAAGAAGGCTCCTGATGCTTGCTGATCTCTTTCTAGATATTTATGTAGTTGGCCCGGCTTGTGGGCTTTTTAAAACTTTGTTTATTTTGCTGACGGTTTCTAGTTGCTTGTTTTAGAAACTTTTATTTTGAAAAACAAAGAGTAGCTCGCTATCTTTGGTAGGTGTTGATGGCCGCCAAGGCTTTTATAACTTTGTAGATTATATCAAGGTTTTTGACTTGTTTTCTCTTCTGCTTTCTGAGAATGCTGGAACCTTGCGGCTTGACTTCTTGGGATTGCTTTATGCGTTTTGTTTTGGCTTGGATCCTTTGAGTTTGTGTCTATGTGGGTCCAACTTGTTTCTCGGTTTTCTCGCTTTTGTACGTATTTTTGGTGCTCCGTAACCGATTCTTTTGCGTTAGTCCCTTCTAAGTTATTTTTGTAATCCCCTTTCTTGGACCTTGACCAGGTTTCTTTGAGGGATTACTTTTATAACTTTGTTTTGTAGGAGACCGACTTCGTTAGGTCGATCTCTTTCTAAGTTATTTTTGTAATCATCTTTCTTGGACCTTTGTTAGGTCTCTTTCAAGGATTACTTTTATAACTTTGTTTTGTAGGAAACCGACTTCGTTAGGTCGATCTCTTTCTAAGTTATTTTTGTAATCCTCTTTCTTGGACCTTTGTCAGGTTACCCCTCTTTCTTGGATCTTGTCAGATCGCTTTCAGGGACTACTTGTATAACTTTTGTTTTGGGCTGACTTTGTTATGGTCAGGCCCTTCTAAGTAAAGTAATCCTCCGTTATAGGGTTGGCCAGACCTCTTTTCATGGTTTACCTTATAACTTGGTGACTTGGTTCGTGATCGTCGACCAGTCCTTAAGTTATTATTTAGCGATCCGTAAGACCTCGTCAGGTTCTTTTTTTTAGATCACTTTCGATAACTTCTTACATTATTCTGTGTTCATCTTTGCCGATTTGTAGAAAGTGGTTGGCATCTTTAGATCGTCCTTCGGGTGAATCGCGCTTTCACCTTTATCGGACAATTATCTTTTATCGTGGTCGCACACGTAAATTGTTTTCACTTTTCCTGCCGGACCTGCTCGCTTACGTACAAATCGGACAGATAATGAATGCTTCAGATTAATGCGTCTTGGATTCTTTGTCAGAAATACTACTTAATAGACACTTTATTCAAAGAAAAAATCCAAACCACGACATATACACTGTGGGAATTTTCTGCTATCCTTTAAGTAGGCAATGACTAGCTCCCTCAATATGGACTGCCTCATTAAAAAAACCTTTTCAGGAAAAGAGCGCATCCAACTAATGTGATTCGTTGGCCTTTTCTACCTGTAGTACCTTCTTAGGTTGCAGGCGTTTGCCTGAATCTGGGAAGCATGCTCATCCATCGACGTCGGACAGTCTGTAGTTACCCTTCCCAAGTACTTCTATGACTCGGTAGGGTCCTTTTCCAGTTGCTGCCAGCTTCCCTTCAATCTGGGCCGATTGTTCCAATTTGCGGTTTGGATTAGGATGAGATCTTTCTCAGCGAAACTTCTTGGTACTACCCTCTCTATATCTGCAAGCCATTCGACGTTTTAGATCTTCTTCTCTAATCTGAGCTCTCTCTCGATTATCCAGGTAATAGGTCGAGTTCTTCCCTCTAAAGTATAGAAGAGAAGTGCTCCCCTCATAGATAATGAACTACTCTACTGTATCCTTCTTCAATTCTAACCGAACTTCATTGCCTCCATTCCGTATGCTAATCGAAAGGGCGATCCTTGTGGTTCAAATGGTTGGCCGTCGTTGATATGCCCATAGAACCTTTGGAAGCTCCTCTGCCCAGGCTCCCTTTGCCATCTTGTAATCTCCGTTTTAATCTAGCCAATATGACTCGTTAGCAGCTTCAGCCTGTCCATTGGCTTGTGGATGTTCAACGGAGGGGAACTGGTGTTTTATATTAAAGTTGGCCACTAGTTTTCTGAAAGCCTGCATTACTGTGAATTGAGTGTCATTATCTGTGGTTATTGAATATGAAACCCCGAACCTTGTGACAATATATCCTATATAAGAATTTCTGACCTCTGAGCTGGTGGCATTGCGCTAGGGGCTCTGCCTCCGACCACTTTGTAAAGTAATCAACCCCTACTATGAGGAATCTAACTTGTCCTGATCCCTGAGGGAAGGGTCCCCATTTTGCAAATGGCCAACGTGAGGTTATGCTGATTAGCTCTTCTGGCGGGGCGGTGTGAATGTTGGCATGTTTTTCATACGGTGGACATGTCTTTACAAATCCTGTGGCTTCTTTCTGTCTAGAGTTGGCCAATAAAGTCCAGCCCGGAGTACTTTTTTGGTGAGAGCTCATGCTCCGAGATGATTGCCACAAAAGCCGCCAAGTACTTCTTCTAGCACTTCCCTTTGTGTTGGAGGTCGCCACGCATTTTAGTAAAGGTGTTTGAGATTCATTCTTTTGATAAGATTGTTGTTTATGATGGTGTAGTATTGGGCCTCCCTTTTTAACCTCTTTGGCCTACCTCTTTCTTATGTGGGGAGCATTCCTATTCTGAGGTAGTTGATGATGAGGTCATCACATCCTTGGTCCATGACTTGTATAGTCAGACTTTTTCTTTCTTCCCAAGATGACCGGGTTTTGTAACATTTCCTGATGCAGCGCCCTATGATGTTGCCCCCTGGTCTTGGTGCTGGCTAGTTTTCAGAGTGCATCAGCTCGGGCGTGTTCCACGGGTTATGTGGCACAGGATTTCATCACTCCTCTGATTTGGGGTCCGGGGCAAGGGCTTTGTTCCTTGTTTTACCAAATATTTTTTCATGATAGGATCTTTGGCTTGGTAGCTCCCTGTTATTTTTGATGTGACCACTTGTGAATCACTGTAAATGTTGAGTTTTTTGAGCTCCGACCTCCTTAGCCAACTTCAAACCAGCTAATAATGCTTCATATTCTACCTGGTTATTTGAGGCGAACCCGAACTTGAAGGAGAGCTCAACTTGGGTTCTCTGGTTGCTTTCCTATTATCACGCCTGTGCCGCTTCCAATTTCATTTGAAGAACATCATCTACAGTAACCGATTCCATTCTACTGGGGTTTCTAGGGCATCTGTGAATTATGCGATAAAATCGGCCAGATACTCGTGAACGTATTAGATGGCCGCCGAGCTTTCTATGGAGGGTCAAAACTGACAACTCGACTGCCCATTGTAGAATTCTGCCTGCCAAATCTGTTTTCTGCAATATTCCTAGGGTTGGTTAGTTCGAACCTTAATGGTGTGAGCCTGGAGTACCGGCGGAGTCGTCGAGATGTTAGAATGAGAGTATAGGCAAATTTTTTATTTCTGTAGTTCAGCTCGGATCCCGGTAGTGCTTCGCTTAATGAAGTAGACGGGTTATTATCCACTTTCGTTCTCTCTTACTAGTGCTGAGGCTATTGCCCAACTCCCTACTGTGAGATATAATATGAGTGGTTCTCTTTTTCGTGGCCGAGATAGGATTGGTGGCCGTTCCTAAGAATTCCTTTGAAGTCTTGAAAGGCCTTGCTCACATTCTGTCATCCAGTCGAACTGTTTTCCCTTTTCTTAAAGTAGCAAAGAAGGGGAGAGATCTTATCAAGGCTCCTGCTAAGAATCGGGATAAAGCGGCCAACCTTGCCATTGAGTTGTTTACTTCTTTGACCAGTTGGGCTCTTCATGTTGGGTATGGCCTGGCATTTGTCTGGGTTGCTTAATTCCCCTTTGTGTGAGCATGAAGCCTAAGAAATTTTGCCTGCTCCTACTGCGAAGGTGCATTTTGCGGGATTGAGACGCATGTTGTGCTTCCTTATAGTGTAGAACACTTGAGTCAGGTCAGATAATAATGTATCTTCGCTTTGCTGTCTTATAACAATGTCGTCCACATAAGACTTCCATGATTTTTCTGATGTGATCTGAGAAGACTTTATTCATTAGCCTTTGATAAGTAGCTCCTCGTTCTTGAGACCGAAAGGCATTACGATGTAGCAGTAGTTTGCTTTTAGTGTTAGGAACGAGGTCTTTACTTGGTCAGGTGGATACATGGGGATTTGGTTTTATCCCGAGTATGCGTCCTAAACCGAGAGATATTTGTATCCAGAGGAAGCATCTACTAAAGCATCAATAATTGGGAGTGGATAGGGATCTTTTTGGCAAGCTTTGTTGAGATAGGTGTAATCGGTGCACATTCGCCACTTCCATTTGATTTTTTCACCAAGACAACGTTGGCTAGCCAAAGCGTGTATTTGACTTCTCTTATGAATCCGGCTTCCAGTAGTTCGAACTTTAATTGGTGTGGGCTTGGAAGTAAGGGCATAGTTGTCGAGATGTTAGAACGAGAGTATAGGCAAATTTTTCTATTTTCTGATAGTTCAGCTCGGATCCCTGTTGATGTGACTTGCTAATGATAGACGGGTTGTTGTCCGCTTTCGTTCTCTCTAACCAGTGCTGACACTACTGCCCTTGTCCTACTCTAAGATTATAATATGAGTGGTTCCCCTTCCCGTGGTCGGATAGGATAAGTGGCTGTCCTAAGAACTTCTTAAATCTTGGAAGCTTGTTCGCATTCTATCGTCCATTCGAACTGTTTTCCCTTTTCTTAAAGGAAGCATACGAAGGGGAGGATTCTTATCGCGACTTCCTCGCTAAGATCGGATAGGGCAAGACCAAATCTTCCCGTGAGTTGTTTTACTTCTTTGACACAGGTGTGGCTCTTCATGTTGAGTATGGCCTGCCATTTATCTGGATTTGCCACGATTCCTCTTTGTGTGAGCATAAAAACTAAGGAATTTGCCTGTTTCTACCGCAAAGGTGCATTTGCTGGATTGAGTCGCATATCATGCTTTCCGATGGTGTCGAAACACTTGGGCTAAGTCGGACAATAATGTCTCTTCACTTTGTGTTTTAATTAGCATTTCGTCCACATAGACTTCCAAGATTTTTCCGATGTGATCTGAGAAGACTTTATTCATTAGCCTTGGATAAGAGCTCCTGCGTTCGTGAGACCGAAAGGCATAACAATGTAGGCTGTAGTTTGCCTTTTGGTGTTTAGGACGAGGTCTTTTCTTGATCTGGAGGATACATGGGGATTTGATTGTACTCCCGAGTATGCGTCCAATAAACGCAGAGATATTTGTATTCCGGAGGAAGCATCTACCAAGGCGTCAATACTGGGGAGTGGATATGGATCTTTGGACAAGCTTTATTGAGATCGGTGTAATCGGTGCAAATTCGCCCACTTCCCATTTGATTTTTTCACCAAGACAACGTTTGCTAGCCATAGTGGGTATTTGACTTCTCTTATGAATCCTGCTTCCAGGATTGCTTGTACTTGCTCTTCCACATCTTGGGATCATTCTGGCCCAAGTTTTCTTCGTCTCTGCTGCACCGGTCGAGATCCTGGGTACACCGCCAACTTGTGCACATTAGCTTAGGGTCGATACCTGGCATGTACGTGGCAGTTTCCATGCGAAGAGTCCGACGTGATCTCGCAAGAAGTATTTGTAATTCTTTTAATCTCCTTTTTAGGATTGTGCCGATATTAGTTGTTTTTTCGAGGTGTCCCCAATCTGAATCTTTCTATCTCATTTTCTGGCTGGGGACGAAGTTTTTCTCGTCGTTTGAACTCCGCCTAGCTCGATTGTGTGAAATTCTTCTCCTTTGCCTCTGAGATTTAGGCTTTCGTTATAACAGCGACGTGCCGTCTGTCTGCTTTTATCGTGGCTACCCCTTTTGGATTGGGAATTTCATACATAGGTGTGAGGTCGAGACTATTGCACCGATTGGTTGAGTGTTGTCCTGCCTATTAGAGCATTGTAAGCTGAACTTACAACGACTACGATGTAGTCTATATTTGAGAGTCCTCCATGGATTGGTTTTCCTTTTCCAATCAGTCGTATGTAGCGGTATGCTATCTAGTGGTTGTACCGGGGTATCTCCTAGTCCGAAAAGACTGTTTGGATATGCCTTAAGTTCTTTTTCTAAGCCCGAGTTTATCAAAGGTTGTCTTGAATAAGATGTCGGCAGAACTCCCTTGGTCTATCAAGGTGCGGTGTAGGTTGGCATTTGCTAATTTGATGGTGATAACCATGGGATCGTCTTGTCCTTGTGATGATTCCGGATGCGTCCTCCTTAGTAAATGTTATTGCTAGGATGTTTAAGAAAAACGGCTTCTCTTTCCTCGACATGATATACTGCTTTAAGATATCTTTTGCCGAGAGGCTTTTGGATGATTTGGAGATCCCACCTGCTGCGAATCCGCCATATATCATGTGAACATGTCTTTCGGTGTCCAGGTGATCTTCAGTTCGGTCGGTATCTTCATCCCTTCGTCTCTTTCTTTGATCATCTTCTCGGCTGGCCAGGAATCGATCTAATTTCCTCTCTACCAATTTTTCTTATATGTTTTTTAGTCACAAGCATTCGTTTGTGGAGTGTCCTCGGACTCAATGGTATTCCAAATATTCCTTTTGTTTCCTCCTCCCTTTTGCCTTTTTGAGTGGACCGTGTTGGGGTTTTTTTCTGTATGGCAGAGTTCTTTGTATATCTCGACCAGGGCTGCCCTGAGAGGAGTGTAGTTATGGTATTTTTTATTTTATCCCCTTGTCGATCTTCTTTTCTTTGGTTCCTTGTTTTTCTCGGTAGGAGGCCCTCGATTTTGAGGTTTCTCCTAACTGCACGTTCTTCTCCATTGTTATATAGCTTTTCTGCCCGCTCCTTCACTTCATTAAGGAGGTGGGTACTCTTTTGATCATAGATTTGCTGAAAGATCTCCCTCTCCGTAGGCCATTGATAGTCCCATGATGGCGGCCTCGGTTGGTAAAACTTTGAATGTCCATGCATGTTTTGTGAATCTCTCTATGAGCTGCGGACGCTCTCCCATTCCTTGTTTGATTCCTAGTAAACTGGGGACGTGCTTGGCTTTATCTTTCTGGATGGAGGATCTGGCTAGGAATTTTTTTAGCTAACTCATCAAAGCTTGAGATGGACTTCGGGGGTAGGTTGTCGAACCATCGGATTTCTGTCCTTGTGAGAGTTGCTGGAAAAGCCTTGCAGCGAACAGGCATCTGAGGCGTTTGTGAGGTACATCCTACTTCTGAAGTTGCTGAGGTGGTGGTTGGGGTCCGTGGTGCCCTCATACAGGGTCATATCCGGGAGTTTGAAGTGTCTTTCGGAACTCTTGTTTCAGATTCCCTAGTGAACGGTCTTGCTTTTTGCGTGAATTTTCCTCGGGAGTAGTCCGAGGAGTTTTTGATTTGAGGTCGGCTTCCAATTGCTGTAGTTTTTCTTCCAACTCCCGACGTCGCCACACCTCTCTTTGGAGATCTCTTTCCATTTCCATTTCTATGGTGGGTTTCTTTCCAATTGTTTTAGGCGATCCATGAGCGCTTCTATTGCCCCTGAATTTTGTGAGTCTTTGTCTTTGTCAGTTTTCGGAGTGTTTTGTAGCGTGACATCGGTGTTTTTGTGCAGTATCCGATCTTCCAGAACTGAATCGTGGTCGTTGTCATGGTCGTCCGCCATGATGATAGGATGACTTCCAGGTTCCCCGGCAACGCGCCAATGTTTCCGAGGGTTACCTGAAACTGGAGGTTAATCTCGGATGAGATCTTCTGTACTGGTCAGTGCCGACGTGTCCGGCCGGTGAGACGGGTTGGAGCTGTTGTGTCTGATTTGTGGGACTTGGTGGTGGTGCTGATTCTTTGTCACCGGAGGGTGGGGGTGGGGTACCTGCAAGGGACCGGATTGCTTAAGTTAGCAAGGGTATAAGCAGGTATTGAGTAGATCAGAGTATGAGTATACCTGGGTGCTCCAGTGTATTTAGAATGGTGAGATGTGACCTTTTGGATAAGATAAGTTTAGTTATCTTATCTTATCTTTTATCTTTTGAGTTGAGGTCAGCATATCTTCAACGAACCCCTTTATCCCTATAGGCTTGGGCTACCCTTGGACTTTGGGTCGTGTTCCTCCTTTTCTGGCCCGTAATTTGGCTTTCCTGGTGACTTGGCCGAGCTCTTACAGAAGAGGTCGGGTTGTCATGACCTGAAAAGGTCGGTCACTTGTGTCGTGTCGAGCATCCGTCGGACAGGCTTGACCGGGTATGAACAGATTTCATTCATCTACTACTAAACATAACATGCATGTGACTATGCTAACAATATACAAAACAAATCATATAAAGAATGATACCTACAATGGCAACGTCAAATCACTTATTAAACAAAACGTAGAAAGAGAGTGGAAAGAGTACACCATGGTGGGGTGTCTCCCACCAAGACTTTTAGTTTAAGTCCTTAAGTTGGACATTTTGAGAAGCTTATTGTCATGGCGGCTTATAATTGTACTCATCCTGAATCTCCAAGGATTCTTGCTCCTCAAATGGTTGATAGAATTTCCAACCATCTTTATCAAGCTTGGGTGAGGTTCCACCCAAGATATTCGTTCCCATAGTTGGTCGTCACATAGCGAACCGGGATCCCATTTCTTATCTTCACACCCATCCGTGAGTTGAGTTTCATGATTTCTCCGTACGGGTGGTGGGCATAAGTGTGTCGACATATAGAATCCTCTTTAGTCCACCAATTCTTTTTTCTAGACCCATACAAAGTGATTCTTGTCCCATCATAATCCCTATACCTTAAACTTGACCTTAGTGAGCTTATATACCGAAATTCCAACCACTACACAATTCTCTTTCCTTTAAGTCCACAAAGAGCTTTAAGTTGTCCATCCGTTTCAATCAAACCATTATTCAAGTGAAGAAAATAAAGCTTAGAGATAAGGATTTTACACACTCGAATGTTGTGTTGGATGGTGATGGCTTTGGGAGAGGTATTTTTAATGATCCTGCAAGCTCTGCTCCTTTGTGCTCTTCTTGGATTAATTCCACCTCTTGACAAATATTTTTTCAATTTCAACCTTTTCCTTTTTTCTTAGCTTGGTGTTTTGTCTTCAAGAGCTTCGGTTTCTTGCCCAATGGGAGGTGATTCAATATTGGATAGAAATTCATTGATGAACATAATCCATCTCTTGATCAACCCTTTCATATGTGTTTCATCATTTCAATATACACCGTTTCAACGTTCTCTCCTTGGTGGATCTCCTTTCGATTTTATTCTCTTCTTCATTGTTTACAAAGGATATGGGTGGTTGTGCACACTCTTCTATTATCTCAATGGATGGGGGTTTAATTGTAGATAAAAATTCCTCCATGATTGAATTCTATTCTTGAATAGCCTCCTCATAGTCTTCAACATTTTAATGCTCCGAAGGTGTGGAATTCCATTATTGGTTCCACATCTCTTAGATCTTAAACCACTTGTCTCTTTGTTTCAATAGCCGTAGGCCTTTCCAATTGTTCTCTTACTACTACCGATTCCTTTTTCACCGTATTCTCTAATATATTCTCTATACTTTGCTCTTCCTTAGGTTTTACACATGTGGTTACGGGAGAACTTGAGATATTCAAACATGCGTGGGCTAAGGCATGCACCACCTTGGTCAATTTGGTCACAAACTCAAATGTGTCTCGCTTCATGGCTTCTTGCCCTTGAAGTAACCAAAGTGAGAGAGTTGTCTATTGGGGCTTGGGGTGAGTATGAAGGTTCATTGTTACTTTGGAGAGAGGATTCATGGTAGGAGGGTGGTTCCTCTTGGTAAAAAATTGTGGAGGTGTGTGCATTTGAGGTGGTTCTTGGTGGTAATCTTGATAGGGTTGTGGTGGGTCTAAAGGTTCTTGCTCATAATGTTACAAGGATATGTGTGGAGTGTGGTAATAAGGTGGAATTCATAGGAAGGTGCTTGGTGTGAAGGGGCTTGTGAGTATGGTTACGGTTCATGTTGAGGATAGGGATCATTGGCATTATGGTGGTGGTGATTGATTATCGCAAAAAGATTCACCATAGCTATTGAATGACATGCATTAGGACGAGAATTTATACTATAAGTATCCGGAGGTTGTTGCCAATAGGAGTGATCAATTCCTTGAGGCTTCTCCCATTTTAGAGTGTTCCATCCTTGGTACATGTTACCATTGAAGTCCACATTTTCTACAACACAATTAGGACCAAACTCATACCAAAGTGAGAAGAATTCATTAAGAAAAAAACTAACAAAAACTAGAAAACAAAGCTAAAAGATAGAGCTTAATTACATATTACATAGTAAATAACCAATAACATAACACCATTGCCAATCCCCCGGCCATGGCGCCATTTTGATGAGTGGATTTTTAACGGTTTAGAATTCACAAAATGAATTCTGTTGCAAGGTTATATTCTAAACTAATCAAACCTCCAAACAAAAAAAAAAAAAAAAGTTATTTTTCACTAGTACAACCCCTAATTTTATAAATCGAAGTATTGAACCTCGGGTCGTTTCTCCCTAGGAATTCAAATAAAGTGTCGGTTTATTGTTTGAGTTATTTTGGTTTTGATAAGAAACATGAAAGATAAATGCGCCAGAGAGTAAACTAATGGCTTAAAAAGATGGCTGCACGAAATCACCAATCACATTTTTGCAATTCCGCACAATTAACCAGCAAGTGCACTCGGGTCGCCAAGTAATACCTTACGTGAGTTAAGGTCGATCCCACACGGAGTATGTTGGCTTGAAGCAAGCTATGGTTACTGTGTAACTCTTAGTTAGGATATCAATAATTCTCAGTTTAATTGTAAAAAGTAAAGAATATGAATAAAATACTTATTTTGCAGTAATGAAGAACAGGTTGAGGTTTTGAGATGCTATATCTTTTGAATCTCTACTTTCCTACTGTCTTCTTCTTCATGCACGCAAGGCTCCTTCCATTGGAGCTGTATGTTGGGTTCACCGTTGTCAATGGCTACCTCCCATCCTCTCAGTGAAAATGTTCCAACGCGCTCTGTCACAGGCACGGCTATTCATCTATCGGTTCGAATCATGTCAGAATAGAATTCCAGTGATTCTTTTGTGTCTGTCACTAACACCCAACAATCGCGAGTTTGAAGCCTCATCACAGTCACTCAATTCCTGAATCCTACTCAGATACCACAGGACAAGGTTAGACCTCCCGGATTCTCAGAATGGCCGCCAGTAGATTCTAGCTTATACCATGAAGATTTTGGTTAAGGAATCCAATAGAAATTCCACTTAATCTAAGGTAGAACAAGGTTGGTTATCAGGCACACGTTCATAGGTGAGGAATGATGATGAGTGTCAGGAGCATCACTTCATCAAGTTGAGGATATAATGAGATCTTGGAATAGAAGCAAGCGTGATTGATGAAAAAATAGTAGTTAATGCATTAATCCATCAAGATACAGCATAGCTCCTCACCCCCAACCACGGGTTTAGGAGACTTCATGCTGAGAAGGTACAATATTAAAATGTGTAATGTTTCATGAGGTAAAGATACAATGTCAAAAGATCCTATTAATAGTGAACTCGTAACCTAGGATATACAGAAATGAGTAAATGGCATAAAAAATCCATTTGGGGCCCACTTGGGTGTGTGCTTGGGCTGAGCATTGAAGCTTTCATGTGTAGAGGTCTTTCCTGGAGTTAAACGCCAGCTTTTGTGCCAGTTCTGCCTTTTAACGACAGGCTTTTGTGCCAAGTTCTGAAGCTGATTTGCAACGCCGGTTTGGCTATCAAATCTCGAGCAAAGTGATGAATTATTATACATTGTTGGAAAGGCCAGGATGTCTAATTTCCAACGCCAATGAGACGCGGGCCAATTGAGCTTCTGTAGCTCCAGAAAATCCACTTGAGTGTAGGGAGGTCAAGAATCCAACACCATCGGCAGTCCTTTTTTTCAGCTTTGAATCAGGATTTTTTCTCAGTCCCCTCAATTTCAGCTAGAAATTACCTGAATCACGAAAACACCACAAACTCATAGTTAAAAGCCCACGAAAAGTGAATTTAAATAAAAACTCATAAAAACATACTAAACTAACTAAAATGTACTAAAAACATACTAAAAAAACAGTGCCAAAAAGCGTATTAAATTATCCCGCTCATCACAACACCAACTTAAATTGTTGCTTGTCCCCAAGCAACTGAAAATCAAATAGGATGAAAAGAAGAGAACATACTATAGACTCCAATATCAATGAAACTTAGCTCCAGTTTAGATGAGAGGGACTAGTAACTTTTTGCCTCTAAACAGTTGTGGCATCTCACTTTATCCTTTTGCAGTTTAAGAATTGATTGGCTTCTATATGAACTTAGAATTTCAGATTGTGTTATTGATTCTCCTAGTTAAGTATGATGATTCTTGACACAGCTACTTATTGAGCTTGGCTGTGGGCCCTAAGCACTTTCTCTTCCAGTATTACCACCCGGATACATTACATGCCACAGACACATAACTGGGTAACCCTTTTCAGATTGTGAATCAGCTTTGCTAGAGTTCCCAATTAGAGGTTTCCAAGGTTCTTAAGCACGCTCTTTTGCCTTGGATCACTTTTTATTTTTACCCTTGCGACTTTTTGTTTAAAAGGGCTATTGGTATTTTTGCTTGCTCTCTCTCTTCTCTCTTTTTTTTGAACTTCACTGCTTTTTTTTTTTTGTCCCTTGTTTTTTTTTTTTGTTTTTCTATGATTTTTCAGATCCTCAATAACATTTCTCTTTTTCATCATTCTTTAAAGAGCCAAACAAGGTTTAACATTCTTTTAATCAACAATTCAAAAGACTATGCACTGTTCAAGCATTTGCATTGCAGAAAACAAAAAAAAAAAAAAAAAAAAAAAAAACTAATCAATTATTTTTCAGAGATGAATTTGAAATCATGTACTTATCTGTTTTTTTGAATTAAAACATCTTTTCATTTAAAGAGATGGCTGATGGATTCAATAGGGACATTCATAGCCTTTTAAGACATAACCTAAATTTTATTAATCCATGAATTTAAGGAACAAGACTCAAAAATAAATATAAGAATAAGACTAATAGTAATAAAAAAACAAAAAATTTTTTTTTAAATGACTCAAAATAGGACTCCTAATGATAGAGGTATCACAGAGTTAAGGACTCAACAACCTAGATTTTTAAGAAGGTGGATGCTCCCTCAAATTGTGGGGTATTTGACCCTTCAAGGAAGAGCTTCTGGCGCTTCAGCTCCTGTAGCTCACGCCCCTGTTTTTCTTGTTCCTTCAGCCATTTGCAGAGCATGCAGTTTTGATTCTGCTGTTCTTCCTTAAATTGTTCCATAGTTTCTTGCAGCTTGGCAACAGATGTTCTAGGCTGGCCCAGTAGTCAATTTCAGGAAGTCAGGGAGGAATTCCTGCGCACTCCTTTTGATAGATTTATCTTGCATTTGTCCTTCCATTGACTTCTTGGTGATTGGATGTTCATTGGGATGAATTTCATCTACTCCCATCCTCACTCCAGCATCTTTGCATAACAGAGAGATTAAGCTTGGGTAAGCTAGTTTGGCTTCAGTGGAGTTCTTGTTTGCAATCGTGTAAATCTCACAAGCAA
>QBTX01002831.1:0-14560 GCA_003063285.2 Arachis monticola | reverse complement strand
CTGAATCAGATTTTTGCTTAGGACCCTCAATTTCAGCCAGAAAATACCTGAAATCACAGAAAAACATACAAACTCATAGTAAAGTCCAGAAAAGTGAATTTTAACTAAAAACTAATAAAATTATACTAAAAACTAACTAAAACATACTAAAAACATACTGAAAACAATGCCAAAAAGCGTATAAATTATCCGCTCATCAATCATTCTCCTTGTTTGGTTTAGCATGAGGACATGCTATCGTCTAAGTATGGGAGAATTGATGAGTCCATATTTGACGATATATTTTAGCTTGAATTGGATGGATTTCATCACATAAACTCACACTTATTCACAAAAAATAACATACGTTTGTGTTTGATTCCTAAAGTGAGCCTAAATATGAAAACATGCGTTTTTGTGCTTAAATTGAGCAATTTAATCCCACTTTTATTCCATTCGATGCCGTGATATGTTTGTTGAGTGATTTCAGGTCCTAGAGGCAAGAATGGGTTGGTAGAAGTAGAAGAAAGCATGCAAAAAGGGAGAAAACATGAAGAAAACAAAGGAGAAAATCATCTCAGCCTGTGCCCACGCACACCTTCTATGCCCACGCACAGGGGTCAAAATCAGGACCTGTGCGTCTGCACACCTTCTGTGCCCATGCACAGGCTGTGCCCATGCTCAGGGAAGAATGGAAATTAGGACCTGTGCGTCCGCACAGGACCTGTGCCCACGCACAGGAGGAAAATCAGCATCAGTGCCCATGCACAGACCTGTGCGTCCGCAGAGGTACCAGCGCATGCCTCCATGAAAATTTCATGTGGAATCGCGTTTTAGGGGCTTTTTGGCCCATTTTTGAAGGCTTTGAAGCATATTTAAAGGGGGAAGCAACACTATATCATACCATACATTACCATACTTCATAGAAGAGCTTTTAGGTGTAGTTTTAGGGTAGTTTAGTTTTAGGTTTTTCTCTCTTAGGGTTTTAATTAAGGTTTTAATGTACCATTTTATACTTCAATTTTGTTCTTGGATTTTGTTATCTCATTGTAAGTATTTCTTTAATTTCTCTTTTATTACACTACTTGTTCTACACTTTCATCTATTTCAATCTCTCTTGTCAATTTACATAGTCTTGCAATTTTGGATTCCTAGTTGCTAATTTGATGTTTGATGCTTATTTTATGCTTGTTTGAGTTGCCTTTATTGATTTTGATCATTTATGGTTCATAGTTTTCATCAATTTACCAATTTTGCCATGCTTTATGTTTATGTCCTCTATGTGTTTGATGAAATGCCAATTTTGATTATGGGGTAATTTCTACCCTTTGGCTTGGAAAAAATGAGTTTATGGATTACTAGAGCCATAATGTCCAACATTTAGTAATAATTCTTGGGTTGTTAATTGTTCTTGTTCCCACTAACACTAATTTGTCGCTAAAGTAATTAGCAAGCAAGCTAGGACTTGTGGGTTAAGAACACTTATGCTCATTTAACTTACTCACCGATGTGAGGGTTGACTTAGTGAGATTAATCCATGATGATTATCATAGTTGTGTTTATGGCAAGGAAGGGATTCCATAACTCATCCCTAGTCAAGGTTTCATTTATGTTTTAAACCACTTTTGCATCACTTTGAAGCTTTACTTGTTCATATTATATACATAGTTCTTTTGTTCTTTTATTGCTTTATTACTTGCAAATTTGTCTCGTTCTTTTATCTCTTTGTTGTTTGCTTAAATCATTGAAAACCCCCTTTGCTTCTTACAACCAAAATTGTATGTGCTCATTGGCATTAGTTCCTAGGGAGAACGACCTGGGGATCTAAATACTCTCGGTTAATATTTGCTTTGAATTGTGACATCTTTAAAATTATAATTTGATTGATGATCAATGGTTGGGTTTGGACTATACTTGCAACGTCAATCCTATTTTTAGTGTTAAAATCCAAACCTATGCTTTTGGTCGTCTATCATTCATCTTCAATCACTGAGAACACTGGTACTAAGAAGAAGGTACCTAAAAGCTGGAGGGATAAGAAAATCCCCACTTAAGGCCTCTCACCTGGCATGAGAGTTCTCTTCACTGACAACCCAGTCATCCCACATACTGTCAACAAGATCCTGTCTCTAGAACATGTGGATCTCATCCATGAGAGAACAGGCAAGAAGTTCACTGTAAGGGGCGAAATTCTGAGCCCCTATCCATCTTCGTAAGGAGCTAATAGTCAAGCTAGCGACGTTAAAGAAGTGCTTGTTGGGAGTCAACCCAACCATAATTAGTTATTTCTATTTTTCTTTAAGTTATTTACATAATTATTTCTTTAAGTTTGTGATCATGTACAGTATTTAGAACAGAAACAGAGACTGTCAGAACTAGAAACAGAACACCCTGGAGCAGGTAGCTTGCTGGCGTTGAACGCCAGACAAGGAGGCCAGAGTGGGCGTTCAACGCCACATAGGTGATGACAAGTCATCTTATGCTAGTTTTACAAGCATTTTTCATTAGTTTCATTTGATTTTAGGCACTTTCTTGTACAATAAGTAAGTAATTGGAGTGGATTTTCATAACTATTTTGAATCAACCAAACATCATCTATTTTACACAAAATCATAGGTTTTATGCTAGAATTAATTGATTTTATAAATGATGCAAAGATCTAGTGATTTTGGTGGGACTTTGATTAGTTGTTTGGTTACTTGTAGGTGAAGAAATGATGAAAAAGGAAAGAACTAGGAAAGAGTTGCATTACAAAGCATGGCGATCACTAAGGCAACGCTAAGCACTCACCAAAGGTAGCGTTTAATGAATGAACGCAGCGTTCAATGAATGAACGCATCGTTCAATGAATGAACGCAGCATTCAAAGAGTGAACGTCCATGGAAACAATTAGCTCAACCAAAGGAGGCTCACACAAGCCACGTTCACTAGAGTGAACGCCAAGTTCACTTGTGTGAACTTTCTCGAGCATTGGCCAGGGAACCAAGGTAGCGTGCAACAAAGGAAGCAGTGCTCACTAAGGAAGGAACGTTCAATTGGATGAACGTAGCATTCACTTTTGTGAATGTTTTCGAAGAGAGAAAGACAAGAAAGCAAGGCTCACAAGGGCCAGCGCTCGAACAAAGAAACGTAGCGCTCAGCCAAGGAAGCATCAAGCGCTCGACGAAGAAGCCAAGTTCACTCAAGTAAATTTCACGTTCACAAAAGTGAACGTTTGCTTGGTGCTGGCCAAGGAAAGCAAAGCACAACACTCATCAAAGGAGCAGCGTTCAAAAGCTTGAATGGAGTGTTCACTTGTGTGAACATTTTCGTGCTCTTGCCCAAGGAAACCAAGGAAGGGTAGCGCTAAAAAATTATAGCGCAGTGCCCACACCAAGGTTCGAAGAGGGAGCGCCCACCAAAAGGAGAGCATAGTGCTCAATTAAGGAAGCACAGCACTCACCAAACATGCGATGGCCAAGGTTCGAAGAGGGAGTATACACCATGAAGACATGCGCTGAAGGAAGGCGTGCATTAACGCGTGTAGCATTCAACAAGGCAACGCAGTGTTCAAAATGTGAGCGCCAGGAGCATGCCATGGACATGAGGGATGCACGCTTTGGAGCAGGGAACGTAGTGTTCACTTAAGTGAACTGGGCGCTTCCCTGGGAGCTTACCAATTGCACCCTGACCCATGCCACTTTAACCAAGTCAATTGGATCCATTTCTTCATGAAATTTAAAACCCCACTCCAAGTTTTAAAAACCAAAAATAGAAAGTGTATAAATAGGATTAAATTTAATTTGTAAGGGGGGCTAGAGCTTAATTTTTTACCTTCACTTTTTCATTTAGAGATTTCTCTTTGCTCTCTGAGTTTTCTTTAGAATTCTAGAGTTGAGATTAGATCTGAGCTTGTTTTCTGTTTCAATTTCTTTCTTTTGTAACTTCTACTTTCTAATTTTGGGTTTTTGAACTCTGATTGAAGGATTCTCTGAAGTTCTTCATCTAGGAGTTCCATTTCTTCTCTATTTTCTGAATTTATGAATTAAGGATCGGATCTTTATTGTTTCCTTCTGATTTTACTTCTTCTGCAATTTTCATTTCTACTTTAGTTCTTCTGCAAATCTACTTCATCTTCTACTTCTCTGCACTTTACAATTACATTTTTATTTTGAATCCGAGTCCCCAAATCCTTTACTCTTAAAGAAATTTAAGATTTCCAGCAATTTAGATTCAGTAATTTAAGTTTCTTGCACTTGAAGTTTCAGTCATTTACTTTTCTTGTAATTTAAATTTCAGTTCATTTACTTTCTTACACTCTAAGTTTCATGCAATTTACCCTTCCGCACTTTAAAATTCTATGAATTTCCCTTCTTCCTTTCATTTACTTGCTATTTAGCTCCTATTAATCAAAATTCATTCAAATCATCAAATATTTGCTTAACTAAATTCATCACCTAACTAAAATTGCTCAATCCATCAATCTCTGTGGGATCAAACTCACTCTTGTGAGTTATTACTACTTGATGCGACCCAGTACACTTGCCGGTGAGTTTGTGCGGAATCGTTTTTCCCTCATCAAGTTTTTGGCGCCGTTGTCGGGGATTGATTTAGATTGACAATGATTAAGTAGGGTGATAATCTAGATTAAGCAGTTTTTCTTTTATTTTTGCTAAGCACACTGCTTGTTTGAGTTTTTGTTTCACTAACTTTAACATCACTCTAGCAATAGAGTATTCTGCTTGTGTTGTTAGTTTTTGTGTATGTCAGAAGCAAGGAGAGAGGTCTCCACCTTTGGTGACCAAGATGAGAGAACTCTCAGAAGACTGAGAAGAGAAGCAAGAGGGAAAGGAGTTATTGGAGAAGCAGACTTAGAAGAAGAGAATCAAGAGATAGAGGGGAATGCCCCTAATCAACCAGATGAAGTGGCTAACAATGGCCAACCCCAAAGGAGAGTTCTAGCCTCCTACACCTTCCCTAATGCAGGACATTGTGGGAGTAGCATACTCACTCCAAATGTGCATGCAAACAACTTTGAATTGAAGCCTCAACTCATCACTTTGGTGCAAAACAACTGCTCTTATGGAGGAGGTCCCTTGGAAGATCCAAACCAACATCTAGCCATCTTCTTAAGGATATGTGACACAGTTAAAACAAATGTTGTACACCCAGACATCTATAAGCTGCTGATGTTTCCATTTTCCTTGAGAGATAAGGCTACTTAATGGCTAGAAGCATTTCCCAAAGAAAGCATCAACAATTGGGAGGATCTTGTAAGCAAATTTCTAGCCAAGTTCTATCCACCTCAAAGGATCATAAGATTGAAGATAGAGGTGCAAACCTTCACCCAAATGGAAGGAGAATCACTTTATGAGACTTGGGAGAGATATAAAGCCTTGATTAGGAAGTGTCCACTTGAGATGTTCAATGAATGGGACAGACTTCATAATTTTTATGAAGGATTGACTCTCAAAGCTCAAGAAGCTTTGAATTATTCTGCTAGAGGATTAGTGCAACTCTTGAAGACAGCAGAGGAAGCCCAAAACCTTATAGATACTGTGGCCAATAACCAATACCTCTATACTCATCAAAGGCAATGCCAACCAGCTCAAAGGAAGGGTGTATTGGAGCTTGAAGGTGTGGATACCATTTTGGCTCAAAACAAGGTGATGCATCAACAAATCCAGCAACAAATGGACATGATGGCCAAGAGGATTGATGATCTTCATGTTGCAGCAGTGAACATTACAAATCAACCATCAGCTGGATGGGGACAGAATGAAGAAAACCATGAAGACACCTGATGAGCGGATAAAATTCACTCATAGTATGATCTAGTTAGTTTTTAGTATATTTTTATTAGTTTTTAGTTAAAATTCACTTTTCTGGACTTTACTATGAGTTTGTGTGTTTTTCTGTGATTTCAGGTATTTTATATTTTTTTGCTGAAATTGAGGGACCTGAGCAAAAAATCTGATTCAGAGACTAAAAAGGACTGCAAATGCGTTGGATTCTGACCTCCTGCACTCGAAGTGGATTTTCTGGAGCTACAGAAGCCCAATTGGTGCGCTCTCAACGGCGTTGGAAAGTAGACATCTGGGCTCTCCAGCAATATATGATAGTTCATACTTTGCTCAAGATTGATGGCCCAAACCGGCGTTCAAATCACCCTCAGAGAATTCAGCGTTAAACGCTGGAACTGGCACCAAAATGGGAGTTAAACGCCAAACTGGCATAAAAGCTGGCGTTTAACTCCAGGAAGAGTCTCTACACGAAAATGCTTCATTGCCTCAGCCCAAGCACACACCAAGTGGCCGTAAGTGTTTTATTGTCATTTACTCATCTCTGTACACCCTAGGCTACTAGTTTCTTCTCACTATGAAGGCGTACGAGTACTCTTTTACTATTGTATTGGATACTGGGTGAGCTCTATCCTTAGATTGAAATGCGAAGAGTCTTCAGATAATAATGGGATAGGACGTCGGCCATTTAGCTTCCTAGCTTGTCTAGACCTTGTAATCGTAGTGGCTATTCTTCCAGACCTTCGGATGGACTTGGTGGTGTTCTAGCACACTAGATTAAGGTTCGTAGGACTCTCTGCTTTGTAGTCTCGTTAGTATTATATACGCCATATATAATTATTTGTTCTTTCTAGCCTTCTACAATATTAACCAGATTGGTTCTTCCTTGTTCTATTGTTTTAGGGACCTTCACATATGTGCTTTACCAGGACCAAATGATCTTTGAATGACTGGTGACTGATCCGTAGATCGTGAAACTGACGGCACAATGCTCTGTCAGGTACACTTCTTTACCGATACACACCGGAAACAACTCGACGTACACACCAAGATCATCTAGTCTTCCTCAAATTGTAGGTATCCTATTTAGTTTAAGCTTCAATATGATGTACTCATGAACTTGAGGTATTGTTCATGTGTTGAAAGCAGCGCACGCTCTAAGGATTGAGCAGCTATAAGCGATAATTTGTCTTTTCTTGACTTTGTGACAATCACGATTTTGGCGTTGCTTAATGACGTTAAGATGCCAAACACAACAGGATCGAAATCACAGAGGGTAATGTACACAGGATATGAGCATAATAATTTTACAATAATTCGCATATCAGGAGGTAACCAATGCTTTCAATACAGCAATCAGGCCTAAACAGCTATATACCACGTAGGTGGGCATCCACTATGCACCTTAATGTGTTTAAAGATATACGTACTCCTTAAATAGCTGTTATGTATACATTCCTTATATTATAGCTTTTTGTGCTCAATATATTGCATTCTATATTTTACTTATTATTACTACTACAAGATTTATATAAATTATAAAGTTTTTTTTTTTTTTTTTAATTATATATCTATATTAATTTTTTTTTTTTTTATTTAATACTATATTATATATAATATAACAAATTTATTCATTTTATCTAAGTTTATAATAACCAGCGGTACGCATGAAACTCTATTCATAGTAATAGGTCCTCGCTACATATAGAGCAACACGATCCAAACTAAAAGCTATGGCTCGGTCCTCATAGACTAGCTCAAATAACATGCAATAGCATGTCAACTAAACGTAATTAAACTATTGCAACGGTGAGAAAGAGATAATACTGCATACCACAATTGTTCATGGTTAGCTAGGTTTCTCTACATAACTATCGACGTCAAGATGTCAAAAAACGCAAACACAGTAAGATAGAACAACAATTTGAGTGACTGCCTACTTCTATCTAACCCTTCTATGTCTAACGATCAGAAATAACTTTCCTTTCAGCTTATTAGACCTCTTTCTTTTAAACACAACTTTAGAGTAATGTAGCCTACATTTTTAGGACTCTGCTACTTAGATTTTAGGTTTGTACACAGATGTTGCTGACATCAATCAGACATGACGACTTCATTGAATATGTGGTTTGAGCAGTATATGTCAATGTAATTATACCATTGGTACATAAACACAGAGCAAACGCATTATTTATCTAATTCACTAGGGATCAGAAATACAGCAGATCTAGTATCTCTTCTTTCTGCATAACCAATCCATCACTGCACTACTGTAAGTAGATGCTTTACACTATCCATCTATGAGAGGACACGGGTATGATGAGAAAGGAGATAGCAGATATCTGGATGATCTCTTAGGCTAGGACTTGCTAGAGTCTGTTTGGTGGTTTCAGATATGATCATTCATTGGTCTTATGATACATGAGGGTACCGAATCTAAGAGCAGGCATTATATTAAGCTAAGATATAATTTGCCCATTGGTATACATAGTGAGAGCCATGTAACCAAAGAGAACGATCATCGCAAATATGCAGATTACCGTCTTTGTATGGTATATGCACGATAAGTTTCATTTATCTTTAGCCACAAATTAGTAAACAACATCAATATAGGATATCTATTAAAGAATAGATGCAAATAGACTAACGCAACACACTAATACACAGAAAAGAAAATACATAATAAATATACACATACCACAAATGACGCAGAATGCAACACTAGTAAGCGAACTACATCAGACTGCAGACACATGTTACACATAGTATATGTTAGATGCTAGCATTACGATACACACTTAGTCTTAATATTAAAAGTGGCTCTGTATTGGGTCATATTATGCTATCAGAGTTAGCACCTTTGACTTTGGCCCTGATCAGAATTCATAATACCGCAGAGGTCATCTGTGAGTTATATCCATCGCGACACTCATTTCAACCACGGTTATAACACGATAATCAATGAATCAGTTCAAAGAATGTCAGCATTCGATACTCTACACTAAGCATTTAATCTAATTAGAAGAGATGAAGACAATCATGCAATTTAAGGTGTTGGGAAACAAGATCAGTCAGTAAGAGATCTAGGCATCGCCAAAGCAGAGAAACCATAGTAGTTTCATATCCTCTTTCTGTATAAACGTGAGATTAGTCCTTTTTGCTGTATGGTTCATCCTTCGATTTTCCCTTATCCACAGCATGACTCAAATCGTGAACGCGATAGAGGTGTGCTTGGCACGCGATACTCTCCTAGAAGTCTACCAATACTAGAAGCTCTACTAGGGCTGATGTGTGTCCAAAGGATGGACAATCAATGAAATTGATCTCTCTTACACACGACAGCATATATGGTCTTTATGTATAATTACTCATGTGGTATATTTCAAAGCATAGCGAAAATGACAAGAAGTAGAGCATCACGGATTAACGCAACAGATCATGACATTTTGACGTATCCATTACTCATTAAAGCAATGGAATAGTTTTTGTAGTACACTTACAACAGCACATTAAAGGATATTTGTAGCTGCCATCAACGCTCTCACTCATAATCTCCTATGTTATCTCTATTCTACTTGAAAGTTTTAACAGTAGTAATCTAAAAGTCAGAATTAGTACTCATCCAAATTCTTTGTCTTGCTTGTTCAACACAATTGAACTGCCACCCATTAAATCTATTTATTATGAATAACAACAAACTAAAATATCTTGTTCATTTTACTTGTATCAGAGTTCATGGCTACAAAACACAATAGTCTAATATTATCTAGTCTAATACTTGTAGTCCTTCTCTTGTATGCTTCTTTACAACAACACAGTAGTCTGTAGGATTAACTAAATAGTACTTCTATAAAATAATAAGTTAATCCTGCTCATAAGACTTCATACTACTGGAGGAATGTAATCGCTAAATTGTATATAGGCTTTCAAGATAAAACTCTAAGTATAAAAGAAATAATGATAAACGGTCGATCCAAGTATCAAATGGTTATGTCTATTAGACGTGCGTAATAGTCATTTTGAGACTGTGAATGAGTTGCGATAGTAATAACTTTATCATATTATATGCACACAAAACCTACGAGTCCACGGAGACTCTAAGGACATTACTTCATCTTTGTAATGTCCTGGCAACAATCGATTCGTATCAGTGAGATGTCCTTGGAATTATTACAATGTTCTTGACTTAAAACTTGGTACGAGTTAATTACTTCGCATTCTTATCTCTTCTTCAACTTTTATATATCTTTATATATGTATGATTTGCCATCACTAAATGCATCATTTTCTAATCTAGCAACACTAATTAAAAGACTAGTCAGCATAATATGAGAGAATTATATAAGCAAGCAGTAAACTTAGCACATTTTTAAAGTTGTATGCTTTGGAATATGGCCTTTCTTCACCAGAAAACGTCGCTTTCTTCTTGCATATGGTATATTTTATCTGAACATATATTTTATGTTATATATACTTAACTTTTACTATTAACACTTTATTTCTTACTAGTTTTTGTTTTTTTTTTTTTTTTTTTTTTTTGTGTTTATTTTGTTAGTAAATATATTACTGATTAATGTTCTTCGAAATAAACTTTTGTGACCTCTTCAATTCTACAACTCCTTTAATTATGACTTACATGAGCGCTTGATTGATCTATGAGCCTCTGACCGGTGAATCCTAGTTTACAAGTAATTTGTGTCGTACTGTTTTACCGATTCCCTCTATACTTACTTCTAGAAATCTATCAGGATTCATGAATTGGTTGTTGTGTGATTTTTGGAGTTTTGATCTTCATCCAGAGCCTTTTGAATTGGTGATTCAATGAGCTTTTCTTCATGTGCCTCTCTGTTTTCCTTGAGTTTGGACGTTCTTGATTATCCTCCTCACTAGCTTTGTTCTTCCGCTTCCCTTTTACACTCAATATTTGCTTTAATAACTCTTTCATGGAGGAGGTCTTTTGTGATCTTCCAGCTTTCTCCATCTCCTCTCATACTTTTTTGAATCAGTGTTGAGTATCACTTTTTGGTCCAGAGGAGTTTGAGGAGGTTGTAAGTGTTCAGGTTCTCTTGTCATATCAAGTGCAGTTTCGTCAAAATGTTTTCCACACCTCTTCTTCTTTTGCAAATTCACTTGATATAGGGACCTTTTGTTTTTGTTTTTCCTTTTCTCCTTCATGCTTTCGACAATTGGCCTAATCACTTCCATATTTTTTGAGGAGTTCTCTTGTTCTTTATGGTATTTCTCTTCCTCCTCCACAAATCTTTTGAGCATGGACTCAAGCTTTGAGATTCTTTGGCTATTGGAAGTTTGTGTGAGTGGTAAGTTTTGAAAGGGGCTTTTTGTTGAAGCATGGTCAAGTGATGACATCTTTGGATGAATATCATATGGGGCCATAGAATTCCCTTTCCCAGCACCATTGGAATTAGACTTCCATCATTTGTGGTGGAGGGAAATATCCCATATGGTTTTCTTGCTCATCTTGTTTCTCTGAAGCAAATCTCCATGGATTGAGTGCTTAACTTGTATTTTTTTTTTATTTGAATTATTTTGTGGTGTTGGGTAATATCCCATAAATTTTGTTTGACCATAAGATAGGTTTGAATCCCATTTGATTATGATTAGAAACATCAATGAAATTTGAAAATCATGTCACAGAGATAAGAATTTCTTAGTGAGGCAATACCTCAAACACCTTGATATCAATTTAAAACAGAAAAAAAACAAAAAAATGCTTGATCTTAGACTTTCACCCCACTAACGCATTGTTGATCTAATCAATCCCTGGCTACGGCGCAAAAACTTGATGGTGTTGAAAACGATTCACACACAAACCCTGCTGGCAAGTTACCGGGTTGCATCAAGTAATAAACTCACAAGAGTGAGGTCAAATAAAAAAGATCCCACAGGGATTTGATGGATCAAGCAACTTAAGTGGGTGATTAGTTTAGTTTAGCTAACATGAGGGTATTGGGGATGAAGTGTAAGCCAACAGAATTAAATGGCAGGGAATTAAAAGTTCAGAATAATTAAATTGCTGAAATTAAAGAAACAAGAAAGTAATAGCTTGAAACTTAAATTGCAAGAAAATATAAATTGCATCAATGTAAGGGGCTGGGTTGGAAATTACATGAAGCCAGTAGATCCAAGTTAGAACAATTGCAAGCGAAATTAAATTGCATGAAAAAAAAAAAAAAAAAAAAAAAAAAAAAAAAAAAAAAAAAGGGAAAAAAAAAAAAGTAAATTTCAAGGTCAAGTGGCTTTAACTAAATTGCAGAAGAACACAAGTGCAGGACAATTAAACTGGAGCATGAGATGCAACAAAGAGACATAGATCATTTTTCAATTCTCAAAGTGAAACTAACAATTTCAAAGTGAAACAGTAAACATGAAAGAAAGCCAAGAGCTCAATTGCTCACTTGATCAAAACAGAAAGAAAATTCACTAAGGTAAAATCTCAGAAAAAATTAAGACTAGGGAATCAAACGAGACTAGAGAACAAGTCCAGATCTCAAGCCCTTCCTTGATCAATTCAAGAACAATTTGCATGAAGAAAAAGAAGATGAAAGAAATAATGAAAACCTCAGATTCAATTTCAATTTCTGAAATTATGCAGAAGAAGAAAAAAAAAGTTTTATAGTATGGTAAAGTTATGAACCTTGTTATTAGTTACCAAAATCAACAGAAATGAAACTAAAGGAAGAACTCTCAAATCCTAATGCTCCCTCATTGAGCTTTTTTTTTTTTTTAGATCAAGAATGAAATAGAATTCCTTCAATCTCAATTCAAGATTCAAGACAGAAATGAAAATTAAAGGGAGAGAAGCTCTCAAATCCTAATGCCCCCTAGTGGAGCTAGCCTCCTTTCTCATGGAGCCTCTCCTCGGATGCCTTAATATAGGCTTTACAGAATATGAAAAAAGAAATAAAATTAAAACAAATACAAAAAATAAATCCTAATAAATTGATCCATGCTTTGAGGGTGATGATGGGCTTGGCTTACTTTGGTTTTTGAGAGAAATGGGTTTGGTTGGAGGCCTTACGAGTCAATTGGGAGAGGAATTGAATTGTAAATGGAAATTTTGGTTTTGAAATTTTGGCCCATGAGTGTTGCTCCCAAGGGAAGGCCTGCCTCTGCACCTCTGTGGAGGGGGCAGAGCAGGGAAATGGTGCATGTGGCCCTTGTTGCGTGCGTGCTTGATGCTGGCCGTGCCAAGTTGTGTGCGCGCCCAAGCTCCTTGCCTTTACTATCCTTGAGGGTCTGTGTTCGAACCTTGGTGAAAGCACTTGAGGAACAATTTTCCTTGAAAATTTTCCATAAGAGAGCACCACATTGCCCTGCTCTCCCCAAGAGGGCAAAGAGCAGAAAATTGGCGCGCCTACTTCCTGCTTGGAAGTGAGGCTTCCAAGCTTCGAGCCTTGTGGAAGCACTTTGTTATCTTTCGCTTATTTTTGGCTCTTAAATATGCCTTTCGTCCATGCCTCATTTTTATGCCAAATATGGAATGCTATATATAATCGTTGAAAAGCTTTTGAATGTCGCTTCCAACGCAACTCGAAGCACATCAATTGGACGTCTGTAGCTCAAGTTATATGCCCTTTGAAGGAGGCATGGTAATGCCGTGAGCGCCCAGATTTTTATACACTTAGCGAAAAATTCTTGCTTCAACCTCACTTTGCATCACGATTCTGCCCCGCCCTTGGAAAGAGCAGGGCAGTGTGTGATGATTGCCTATTCTCCTTAATTTGGTCATGGGCCACGCTTTAAAAGCGTGGCCTAAGCCCTAAAGTGTGCTCCATACTTAAAGTGTGCTCCAAAGCTTTTTTTTTTTCCTCTTTTTTTGTGCTTCTTTGCTTCTTTTTCCTTCTTATTTCCTACACAGTTTATAAAATTACATCAAGAAAATATTCACTTTAAGCACAAAAGCACCTTCAACTATTAAGCACAAATCTCATCAATTTATTAGTATGAACAAAGCATAGAAAAAATAAGGTATAATGATGACTTGTCATCACTATCCACCCCAAACCTCCACGGAGAAAGCACTTATCGATCTAAACTCTGCTATACAAGCTCTTGTGCCAACATTCGGCCACCGAAAACTTCAACAATTCAACCCTCAAGCTCTAGTGCACTTCCTTTTCAACCACAAAATGAATCTCTCCATCCATCACCACCATCCCAGGAAGAGCACCCACATCCACCAACCCAAGAGCAACATGATCCCAATGATGCTATTGACATGGAAAAAGAGAGAACGGATATCTTGCGAATTCATAACTTTCATAAGGGCTAGAGGAGGCACTAAAGGTGGAGGTAGAAGAGACCTTTGCAAATGAAGGATGTAGTTGAAGGGAGTTGTCAATAGAAAAGAAATCATCAAGAGGAGTACATTTATACTTAAACAACTGAACAAAGCAGCAATTGTTTGAAAGGAAAATAGAGGTTGCAGACTTAGGAGATTCTGAACCTCCATGGGCAAGGTACTAAAGTCATAGAGCCTCTTTTCAAGGTGTTTGATGTCGATGTTGAGGAAGGTGTACAACACATCAATAAAACCACTATTTTACTGGTTTATTTATGCTTTAATTTGAGTAGTTTTTTATCATGATCCTTTACCCACTATTCATTAATCTTAGCATGCATTTATATTTCCTTCCTGAAATTATTACATGATTGAAAACTGCTTCCAAGAGCTTTAATTATGCATTTTAATTCTCCTTTTATCTCCAATTCGACTGCCATAAGTCTATTGTGGTTAATGTTTCCAGGCTTTATAGGGCAATGAATGAATTGGATATTGG
>QBTX01002830.1:0-14563 GCA_003063285.2 Arachis monticola | reverse complement strand
TTTCTAATAGAACTCGTATTGTGAGGTTTGTGTTTTTCTGTGATTTCAGGTTAATTTCTGGCTGAAATTGAGGATTTGAGCAAAACTCTGAAAAGGCTGATAAAAGGACTGATGATGCTGTATCTGACCTCTGCTCAGGTGTCTCTCGGCCGTTGCATTGCTGGCTCTCAACGGCGTTGGAAAGTAGACATCCAGGCTTTCCAGCAATATATAATAGTTCATACTTTATTCGGAAATTATAGACGTAAACTTGCGGTTCGAACGCCAATCATGCTGCTGTCTGGAGTATTAAACGCCAGAAACGGTATACGAGTTCGAACGACACAAACACGTAACTTGGAGTTCAACTCAAGAAAAGCCTCACATCGTGAAACAGCTCAAGCACAAACCATACACCAAGTGGGCCCGGAAGTGGATTTATGCATCAATTACTACTTGTAAACCCTAGTAGCTAGTCTAGTTTAAATAGGATAAAGTATACGTATATAAGACACTTTTGACAGTTTAATCTTTTGACCTATTCCCTTTTGCATGGAAGATAGTGCTGGCCATTGGCCATGCCTGAACCTTTATACTTATGTATTTTTAACAGTGGAGTTTCTGCACACCATAGTGAAGGGTGGGAAGCGTCGCGACCTCAAGTGCAATACAATACATACTTTCGTATTGCAAGGCGCTCGTATTGCCTTGATTGCCAAGAAGAGACGTGGGCACTTGCAACGTGGGAGGATAGGGATGACCGGTGAACACTCGATCAGCATCGGCACCTTGATGAACGTCGCGTGACGACAACCCACGTCCCGTCTACTTGAGGCCGGACGCCATATCCTAAGTATGCCCCACAGAATCTCGTGGGAGAAGCTCAGATGGAGAGGGCACAGTATCATGAGGAGCCGAAAAAGTCTAGAACCGTGCAATTGGTATGCCGTAGGAAGGCTGGGATGAATGACGTGGGACGAGCTCAACAATCCGGAAGGCTGGGGGTGATGAGGACAAAGCGCAAAAGAATAGGGGCTGAGGCCAACCGATGGAGAAACCGCAGATGAGAGAGCCGGCCACTGGACAGGCAAGAGGAACGGTCACTGAGAGAGGGAGGGAGTAGCCATCAGACAACGGTGAGATGCCCTACATTGACAGCTTGGCCATGGGAAAGGAGTAGGAAGAGGATAAGCGAAATGAGAATAAGAAAGTAGAGATGGCAAGAGGAGCACAGGCAGCGCCAGACGCCGACCGGAAAGGCCCACGAGGGCGTTACAGAAGTAGGCGAGCCCGGGGAGGGTGCGAGGGAGGCCAGGAGCAAAGGGAAACGAATAAGCCAGGAGCCGGGAAGCCGCCGGATCGGAGGAGGGGCCAAGGGGACCAGAGCGGGCGCTTCCAAATCCGGCAACCACTAAGCGCGGGGGGAGCGACCCGACGCAAGTTAAGGATCGGAGTACGGGACGACCAGGACCAACGGGCGGGAGGGGAAGGGGATCGGCAGCGAGAGGCAAGAGCCAGGAAGACCACGGCGGCATAGGAGACACCGAAGAGAGACAACAAAACAGCGCCACCAAGTGGGGGCGCCGGGGCGGGGAGTGGGGAGGAGGGACAACGGACGGCAGCGGGTGGCGCAGAGGAGGAAGGGCGTGCAAAAACGGGGCAAAACGGGGGCGGGCGTGGCAGGGGTCCAAACGGGAGGGGAAAAATGAGAAGAAGCCAAAAAGGAAGAAAGCAGAAAAAAAGCAAGAGGGGGTGTCGGGGGGAGGCGGGGGAAGGGGAAGCAAGGCAGGCGGGGAAAAGGGCGGGCAGTGGGGTGCGAAAAGCGCGGGCAGGCAGAGGTGGGCGGCAGGAGCGGCAAGGGGGGCGGGAGAAGGATCGGCTTCGGGGGAGGGAGAGGGGTGGCGGGGGGGGGGGGGGGGGGGGGGCAGGGGCACGGGCAGGCAGATGGGCCAGCCAGGAAAGAGGCAAAGGTGGGGGGCGGGCAGGGGGGCGTGGCAGCAAAAGGGGCAAAGGAGGGCGAGGGCAGCAGGAGCTGAAAAGGGGCGGGGGGGGGCATCGGACAGGTCAAGAACAGGGCGGGCAGGCAGGCAGGGTGGGAGCGAAAAAAGGGCATGCAGGGAGGAGTGGGGGGGTGCGCGCGCAGAAGGAAAAAAAGGGCAAAAGAAAAAAATGTTTTTTTTTTGGGGGGGGGGGGGCGAAAGGGGGGGGGGACTGGGCAAAAAGGGGGAAAAGGAGGTGGGGCGGACAAGGCAAGGCAAAAGGGCAAGGGGAAAAAGGAGAGCTGGGCAAAAGGGGGGCAAAAAGTAACGGGGCATGGGGGCGATGGGCGGAAAAGGGCAAAGAAAGCGGGGGCAAAAGAGGGGCAAAAAGCGGGGAGCGGGACAGCTAAGGGCGAAAAGGAGCGGGAACAAGAAGGGGATGGGGGCAAAAGGGGAAATTGGTAGCGCGTGGGAAGAAAGTTGCAAGCGGGAAGCGAGAGCGGTAGCGGGGAGGCGGGGAGGGAAGGCAGGGGAAAAGAAAGCGGGGGCAAACAAAGCGGGAGCGGAGCGGAGCGGGGGCAAAAAGGGAGTGCGGGCAAAGGGAGGGCAAAAAAGGGTGTGGGAAGGGGACGAACCGCTGAGCGGGGGAGCGGTGCAAGGGATGGGAAGAGCGGGGGCAACGAACGCGGGGACGGTGCGGGTGTGGGGCCGAGCGGGGGCAAAAACCAACATACGACCGAGCCCGCTCGAAAGGGGCCAAAAAATACGCAGCGGCGGTGGGCAAAAAAGTCGGGGGAATATTGGAAAGGGTAGCGGAGGGAGCGCGAAAGGGGGGAAAAGACTAACCGCGGGGGCAAAGGGGGGGCGAAAGGCGCCTGCGCGGTGGCGTGATGCTAGGGATGGAGGGAAGACGAACACTGGCGCGGCACCCCTCGGCACCGAAAGAGCCGAAAGCCCCGGGCGACGGGGCGGCCCCCGGCGGGGTGGACGAACAGAAAGGAGGCGCTAGTACGGGGACAGAGAAGAGGCCGCGGCGTGGGCGGGGGGCGGCTCGGCAGAGGAGCAGGGAGCAAGGAGAAAAGGGCACGGCGGTGGGAAGGGAGCGAGAAACCGGAAGGGCGGAAAGAAAAGAAGAGAAGCGAAGTGACAACAACCGAAAGGGAAGCGGGCAGAAAGAGGGAGAACAAGAGAAGGAGAGGCATCCGAAAAAGAAGAAGAAGGAGGAGAAGGCGGGGGACTGCACAAAGCCAACGGCCAAGGGGAGGAAAAGCAGCGCCATCCGGCCAGTGGAGCAAGAAAGGGGGAGCGGAAACCGCAGCGAGGGGCCGGAAGGAAACAAAAACGGGCCAAAGGGCGAGAGACGGCCAGCGGAAGAGCCTGGACCGGGTAACGGAGGGCGTTACAGAGCGGGGAAGACGGGAAAGAGGAAGGAGGGGAGCCGGAAGGCGACAACGCAGGCGGGCCCGGTGGGCGAGAAGACCAGAGCGAGAGAGGGGAGGCACAACCGAAGGAGAGCCGGGAACGCAGGGGAGAAGCGGGGCACGGGCCGGCGGGGAGAAATGCGGGCCGCCGCAAATCGGAGCAAGCGTAGGGTGGAGGGGCAAACCTGCAAGCAAAAAGATGGTGAAGCCCGCGAGGAAGCGGGGAAGAGAGGACAAGCAGCGGACCAAAAAGAGGGCCAGCGGACAGGGCAGAATGGACCAGTAGGAGAAGAGGCGAGTAGGGCGCGAGGCGGAAAGGGGCGAAAAGGGCGGGAACAAGGAAGACAGAAGAGACAGAAGAACACACAGAGAAAACGCCGGGAAGAGGGCGCAGAAGCCAGGGACAGGGGGGCAAAACAACCAAAGGCAGGGACCCACGGCGGCAGAGGAAGGCCGGAAGAAGGAGAGATCGCATAAGAAAGGAGGGCGGGAAAGGGAAGGCGCGGAGGCCAGACGGCGCGGAACCACAGGGGGACGCAAACCAGGGCACAGGGAGCGCGCAAAGGCGGAAGGTGAGGGCCAAACAGGCAGCCACAGACGAAAGAGGGCAGCGGCGGAAGAAGCGGGAGGAGTCCGAGTAAACCCGGCCAGAGCAGAGGGAAGGACAGGGGGGAGCGGATGGAAACCCTGATGAACGGCAGGGCAGGATAAGCCAGCCAAAGGGCGCAGGGAAGGAGCAACAAAAAGACGCAACAAAGGCGGAACAGGGGGAACGCAAGAGGGCGGACAAGAGCAAGCCAGAGCCAGCAGCGGCGCAGCAACAGACAGAGAAGCCCTGAGCAAAAACCACGGCGAAGAGCCAGCAGGGCGGCGGAGCGTGCAAAGGCACGGGGAGGGCAGGAATGGAAAACAAGAGCCGCCAGCGAAAGCGGGCCCACAAGGGGCCAGCGAGGAAGAAAGCAGGGAAACGCCGCCCAGAAGGCGCCCAAGCAAGACAGAGAGAGCCAAAAGGAGGGGCAAGGCAGGAGGGGAGCATGGGGGCGAAGGCACAAGGAGAGGAGGACGAAAGGCCTAGGGAGGAAGACCGGCGGGAACTGCCGGCAAGCAACGAAGAAGGGCCGAGAAGGAGCCAAAGGAAGCGGAGGCGCAGAGAGAGAGCAGAGAAGAGGCACAACGAAAGCGCCGGCGGCCAGGCAGGAGCGCGGAAGACGTGGCGGCCGCGGAAGAGAGGAATAGGGGACGGCGGAGAGCAAGTGGCGCAAGAGGAGGGTGAGGGCGAGGCAGGAAGCGGAAGGCCAAGGGGGGGGGAAGGAGACGGGGAAAGGAACCGCCCGGGCGCAGCAGGGAAACGGAGACGGGGGAGGCAGGCAACGCCGACCGTCAAAAGAAAGAAAGAGCACGGGCAAGGGGCGGAAACCGTGCAGAGGCACCAGACCGGGGAAAAAGCGCGAGGAGCGAGGGGCATGGAGTATAGCGGAGCCTACGCGCGAGAGGGAGTGAAGGGGAGCAGGAAGGTAGACAACCGTCCGGGGGCGCAGGGACAAGGGGCGACAAGGCAGGGAGACAAGCGGAGGGTAAGAGGGTCGAGGATCGGTAGGGTAAAGAAAGGATGGGTAAGCACGAGGTACAGCCCGGTCGAGGGCAGAAGCGGAAAACACAGAGTTATAGGAAGAGGAGGATATGGCAGCAGCCGGGAAGACCGGGTCAACGAGCCATCATCAGAGCTGGGGAGAGAGTGGCAAACAGAGGGGAAGGAGTGCCGGCTAAAGGGAAGAGGGTACACCGGGGTGGGAAGGCACAAGGCATTATCATGGCCCTCGATGGACAAAAAGAGAGGAAGCATTAGGAGTAAGTCGTATTAGCGCGCAGGGCAATAGATGTATAAGAATGAACCCCCAAAATGTCTAAAAACGCGATTGAAGGGGAAGAATGAATAAGGCCATCATAATCCAAAAACGCGAATGGGGGGGGAAGAGGCCCATAATTAATTATATATAATTTTTTTTTTTTTTTTTTTTTTTTTTTTTATTTATATTATACTCAATACTTCCACACTTCATCATTTAAAATCCTTCACACCATCTCTTAACCTATCATATTCTCTTCAACCCCACATAACATTTTCTCATAACGCTATTACTTATTCTTCCCCCTTCTAACATTCTCTCTCCCAAATTATTCTTTTTCAAGGTTTAAGTGTTGTGTAATTTTAATCTTCAAATATTATATATATTTTTTTTTCTTTTTGATTCTTTTATTTTATTTTTTTCCCGATATCCATGATCATTTACCTAATAAAACACAGATAACAATAAAATAAAATAAAATAAAATAAATAAATTTTTTTTTATTTAACATGAATTCAAATACACATTCTCCATACCACAAATATCATCAATTTATATCCAACACCAAACTATTATTTACTTCACACTACCTTTTCCCAAAACACCAAATTAATTTACTTCTCTTCTTACTCTAAATAAACTCTCATTCTATCTCTTTCACATATGATTCCATTTCTAAAACAATAATCCCATTCAATTAAACATCACCTCTTTATATCATCATACTCTCTTTAGCTAAAACTTCAATATACATTCATCCTCCCTCCTAGTCTAAATATTAAACCAGATATACACCTTCAACCTCTAACACTCTTCACTATTCCATACTTTCTCAATACTTTCTCCAATTTTAATAACAACATACTCAATATCCCACGTCCCATTACAATATGCAAAATTTCCCCCCCAATCACATAGAAGCCTTTTCAAATTATCCTATTACAAAGTACCAAAACCAACTTTTCTTATAATTCTATTCCATTACCATCACTAATGACAATGATCACTTCCCACCAGGTTACCAAACAACTTATCATCTTCATATACCCAAAAATATACAACTCTCTCCATCACGTTCATCCCTCTAATAAATATATCACTTATGAATTCATAATAATAATTCACTCTTCTCTATATTCTCTCAGATCCTTTATCCAAATATATATCTCTTCTACCCCAGAATCTTCCCAATTTTCTCCTCCTGCCTCCCTTTCATTTCCATATACATAATCAACCACTCTTCTTATCTCCTCTATCTTATATATCAAACTTCTTACTCCCACTTTCCTCCAATTCTAATTATCTTTCACTCATAAATTTCAAAAAAAAAAAAAAAAAAATTAATTCTAAATTAATTTCATAATTCAATTTAAATATAAAATTCTATTCCATCCTATTCATCACCAATTTTACCTTTTATCTTTTTATCCTTCCATAAAATTTATTAGTTTCTCCATATTATTATATTTCAGAATTATAATTAATACCACCACATCAAAAAAAAAAAAAAAAAAAAAAAAAAATTATACTTTTATATTTCATCCAGATCAACTTAAACATATCCTTATCAACACTTTTTACTAATAGTCATTCAACTATCAATTTCAACTCCCTTCTCATATTCCCATATTCAAATCCCTCAAATTAACATGAATTTCACCACAATATTTCTACCCTTCATCTTTCTTTAAAATCACCCAAATTCCAATCATTCTTCGAAAACAATAACCATAAAAAATATCTAATATTTTATTTTCTTTAAAAATACTGAACAAACATCTTCATTCTTGATTCTTCCCAATCTTGCATAAAACCATCTTTTTAATTTACCACTCTACTTTCTTTTAAAAAATTATCCAATCAACCATTCCCAATCCATATCCTTTAACAACCATATCTATTTCTCCATCAAATAACATTATTAACTCATATCAACTCCATCGCTTTACAGTCCACAATCTCCAAACCATTAAAAAAACTAAGAAAAAAAAAAAAAAAAAAAAAAAAAAAAAAAAAAAAAATACTATTTTTTATCAAATTTTTTTTTTATAGTTAATTATAGATTTCACTTTAAATATCTTAATCACAACATTTCTCCTTGCTTATTTATTTTCCTTCACCCTTCCTCAAATTTCAATATCCTTAATTTTTACACTTCTCAATTTTTTTCATACCTTCATTCTGATCATTTTCACCTTCCCTTCCTCCTAAAAAAAAACCAAAATTAAATAATCCTATTTCATGTGAATTTAACATAAAAACTAATGAAAACATCCCTAAAAGTAGCTTGAACTTACTAAAAACTACCTAAAAACAATGCCAAAAAGCGTATAAATTATCCGCTTATCACGCACACGTCATTTCACGCGCATGTTTCGTTCTGTAGAAAATCAGCGGGCAAAAATCGCCCTCAGCGATTTCTGGGCTATTTTCGGCCCAATTTTCGGCCCAGAAATCACATAATAGAAGTTGTAGAGTGGAGGGATCATAGAGACACTTCTCACTACTCACTTTTCATAATTTAGATGTAGTTTCTAGAGAGAGAAAGAGAGAGAGGCTCACTCCTCTCTCCAGGATTTAGGATTCCTAGTTTTATGCTGTTGGATTGGATATTTACAGAGTCACTACCTCCACTGTGGACTTCATCATTCTAGTTTGTTTCCCTACTTGTCACTTACTCTTCCATATTCTTAATCCTTGTTCAGAGTTACAATTAGATTGCTTTTATGAATTTAATTTTATTACTTATTTAATTACTTCCAATTTTATTCCAATTATCATGTCTCTTTTCTACTCCTTTTTCATAACAAGGAAGATGGTATTCATGTTGACAGAGTAACTCCCAACTTGACTTGGGAGTTGATTAAGAGGAGACCCTTGAGTTGGAATACTCAAGAATTAATTGGTAATTCAAAGTTGTTGGCTAGCACTCTAGTCACTAACGCTAATCCTTCCCAAGGGAGAGGATTAGGACTTGTGAATAGAAGTTGTCTCACTACTTGACTTTCCTTTATTTGGTAAGGGATAACTAAGTAGAAACAACAATCAATTATCAACTGATCTTGGGAACGTCCAACAAGGATAGAACTTTTGATTAATCTTCTCCTAGTCAAGGCTTTTCATTGTTATTAATTTATTTTCTTTGGAGTTTTCGCTTCTTATTTCTCAATCCAAAACCCCAATTTACACAACTCATAACCAATAATAAGAACACCTCCCTGCAATTCCTTGAGAGACGACCTGAGGTTTAAATACTTCGGTTATCAATTTTATTAGGGGTTTGTTACTTGTGACAACCAAATTTTTGTACGAAAGGATTCTTTGTTGGTTTAGAAGCTATACTTGCAACGAGAGCTTATTTGTGAAATTCTAGACCACACAAAATTCTGTACATCAAAATGGCACCGTTGTTGGGGAATTGCAAACGTGTGCCTTATTATTGGTTACTGTAAATATTTGTTTTTTCTTATTTATTTGTTTTTGTTTTTAATTTTTGTTAGCTATTATGAATTCTCACCCCTGTCACTATGTGTTTAGTTCCAATTTTGTTGTAGGGAATGGAAGCTATAATGAGAACATGCATCAAGGTTGGGACAACCAAAGATGGGAGGAGCCACAAGGATTTAATCAACCCTCTTGGAAACAACCTCCACCAACATACTATGACCAAGAGCCTTTCCAAGAGGCATACCAAGATAATGGCTATGGTGAACACCCTTTTGATTATCAACAACCACCACCATATGCCTATGGACCCCCTCCTCAACATAGCCCTCAACCCTACTCACAAGCCACTTTTCACCATCCACCTTCATATGACCCTAACTCTTATCCACCATATCAACCACCATATAAACCATACATAGAACCACTACCTCAATATACACCATCTCCATATCCGTATCAAGAGGAACCACCTCCGTGTTATGAGCCCCTTCTCTCAACAAATGAACCCTCCTATCCACCCCAAACCTCCATGGAGAACACACTTACCTCTCTCATTGGTCTCACTTCTAAACTCCAAAATCTTATATCCCGCATGGACCAACCCTTCACCCCCAATATTCAACCCTCAAGCTTTAGTGCACTGCCACCTTCCATGCAAGAATACCCATATCCATCAATCCAAGAGCAACATGATCCCAATGATGCTATTGACATGGAATAAGAGAGAAGGGATCGTCTTAGGGATGCAATCGTAATGGATCAGTTACATACGGCCTTATTTCCAGGGGAGCAAGAGGAGGCCTAAAATGTGGCGGTAGGAGATACCATTGAAGATGAAGGAGTAGTTGAAGGGAGTTGTCATAGAAAAGAAATCATCAAGGAGGAGTACAATTTTATGCTAAAACAACTAGAGAAAACTGAAATTATCACAGAAGAGGAAGCGGTTGCAGACTTAGGAGATGCAGAACCTCCACGGGAAACTCAAGTCATAGAGCCTCCTTCTAAGATGTTAGAATTTGAGGTTCAGGAGGGTGTACAACTGAAGAACTGAGGATTGATGGTTTAGAAGTTATAATAAACTTTCGTTGCAAGTATAGTTTCTAAACCAAGCAATCAATCTTTCTTACAAACATTTTGATTGTCACAAGTAACAAACATAATAAAATTTATAAACTGAAGTATTCAAACCTCGGGTCGTCTTCTCAAGGAATTGCAGGGAAGTGTGTTTTACTATTGGTTAATGAAAATAGAGTTTTTTGGGTTTTAAAAAAAGTTTTGAACAAGAGAAATAAATTGCAGGAATTAATAAATTAATAACTAATAAAACTCTTGACAAGGTATGAAAACTGGATATCCTATCCTAGTTATCCTTATCAATGGTGATGAGAATTATACTTTTTCTCCCACTAAGTCAGCCTCTAACTATGAAGGTCAGTTAAGTTGACAAACTAATTTAATACCTAAAGTCTTAGTCAACTCCATAAGGAAACACTAGAGTTATAGGAATCTAAATTAATCAGCAAGAATAATAATTATCAATCACGATGACTTTGACAACTCAAGAGTCACCAATTAATCAACCAAAGCCAATAGTAAATAATCTAAATTAAAAATAAGGAAAAGTAATTATGAGTCTGAAATACCTCAAATTATATTTAAATAAAGATGTCAATTCAAACATGGACAAGTTCATAATTCAAGTTAGAAAGATAAATAAAAAGGACATTGAACTTGTAATAAAGAGATAATCCCAATAAGATAAATCCTAATCCTAATCCTAAGAGAGAGGAGAGAACCTCTCTCTCTAAAAACTACATCTAAATCCTAAAACCATGTATGAATCCAATATTCTCTCTATATCATGAATGGATGAATTCCTCCATTTATAATCCTTCAATCTGTGTTTTCTAGGCTTGGATCTGGGCCAAAAGGGGCCCAGAAATTGCTGAGGACAGCTTCTGCAACTTCTGCAGATCGCGCATGTCACGCGTCCGCGTGGGTCACGCGGTCGCGTCATCTGGAGTGTTGCTTTTCCACGCGGTCGCGTCAGTCATGCGCCCGCATCAGTTGTGTTTCGCAGATCACGCGTTCGCCTCATCCATGCGCTCGCGTCGATTCTCTTTTGAGCGAACCACGCGTTCGCATCGTCTATGCGGATGCGTCATTGCCAGTTTCTTCCAAGGACTTCAATTTGTTCTTTTCTTCCATTTTTGTATGTTTCCTTTCCATCTTTTAAGCCATTCCTGCCCTATAAAACCTGAAAGTACTCAACATAGAAATCACGGCATCGAATGGTAATAAAGGATAATTAAATTTGGTAATTTTAAAGCATAGGAAACATGTTTTCTCATATATCAAATTCCAAGGAAGGAATTGTAAAATCATGCAAATTCATATGAATAAGTAGGTGAAGAGTTGATAAATCATTCAATTTAAGTACAAGATTTATCATAAAATAGTGGTTTATCAACCTCCCCACACTTAAACAATAGCATGTTCTCATGCTAAATCCAAGACAAAGAGTAAGGTAAAGTGGTGGAATCATATGCAATGCAATCTACTCTAAATGCAACTACCTAAATGAGTCATGCAAATCTAGTTATTATTTACCTATATATAAAGTATACATGTAGTTAGATTAATTCATATCTTCAAGGAATCATATATGCATAGCCAACCTTAGATAATGTTAAAGCACTTTTACAATTGAGATGGGTAAAAATATTTTTCAAACTTGCAAGACAATTAACAATTTAGGCAGAGATATATGGTGATGAGCTATTGAACCCTCACTGGATTTTGTGTTTACTCTCTAATCACGCAGTGTTTATTGGGTTAATCACTCTATTCTTCTTTTTTATCCTTACTTTCTATAACTTTTTTCTTCATCTAACCAATCAACAATTATAGAATACAGACATACAAAAATCATAAGGTCTTTTCCAAGGTTGTAATGGGGCCAAGGTAGAGGTAAGGGTATATGTATAAGGCTAAGTGAGCTAATAAGTGAATCCTTGATTAGTCTAAGATCTCACCTAACATACATACTTTTATATAAACCAAAGTTTCTTAACCTACTTGCCCAAATTTTTCCACTTTGTATTGCAAACTCATGCATTAAATTTAACTTTGTCCCAAGTGCATTGGTTCTTCTTATTTTGTGTTTGGGGAATTTTTGTATCACCTTATTGAAAATATTTTTTTATATATGCACATGGTGACTTTTAATTGTTTTGATTTCAGATGAGCATGCTTCCCAAAATTTTTAAATAATTTATTCGATTTAAATTCCTACTCTTTTCTATCATCCTATGTTCTCATAAAATTCTCCACACTTAAATGTTACACAATATCTATCTTAAGCTAACCAAGGATTCAACTTGGGATTTTTATTTTTTTTTCTGCTTAAGTCTAGTAATATGGTTATAAAACAGAAGGGGATTAAAACGCTCAAGGGGGCTAACAAGGATGGCATAAAAGGTAGGCTTTATTTGGGATAAGTGAGGAAAAATTCAAATGATGGCCTCAATCACTTTCTTAGTATGTATCTATGTTCTATAATCAGACATATAGATTAAAGCAAAGAAAAGAACATCAGAATAAAAAAGAATGGCAAAGCACACAGGAATGAAATTTATGGTTTGAATGCAACCATACAATTAAGCTCAAAACTCACAAGCTGTGTGTTCTCAAGCTCATAAATGATATATCAGTTATGTATGTCATGCAAGTAGAAATTAAGAGTTTCCATTATTCTCAATGTAAAATTTATTTGGGTGGCTTTAAAGTTTTAGTGTTCCTCCTTGATGAAATGTTATTAACTAACTAACATGTAATGCTATATATACAAGGGGTGTGGATTATTTTGATTCTATTAAAGTCTCTAGCTTACTTCCTTTTTATTTTTGATTTAAACCAAACTTATCATATGCTAAAAGGGTAAACTACACTAATTAATCCACTTAATATATAACTAGTAAACTAAGGTACACATTAAGCTAAAATATCCAAGATATATACAGCCCAAAGTGTAGAATGCAAAAGTACAACAAAAAAAAAGAGAGAAAAATGTGCAAATAAAATACAGAAAATGAACAAAATAAGATAAGAGTCTGTAGTGGTTCACCAAAAGAAATAGATGCCAGAGATGGCGACCTCCCCACACTTAAATAATAGCATCGTCCTCGATGCTCACTCAAACTGGGTGTGAAGAAGTGTCATCTCTGGAAGGATGGGCTGCCGGTGTCTCGATGGTAGGCTGAGAGTCTACAGTCTCTGTGAGGGTAGGAGGAGCGGCCTGCTGAAGCGGGGGCTCTGTCCGTAGAGGAACCTCCGGATTTGCAGCCTGTAGCTGGTGGTGCTCCACATGATGTGGGACAGTGTGCTCTGGACCACCCTGCTCATCCTAGGTAGGTGCCTCCTGCTCATGATCGCTGACCTCTTCCTCAGATGTGTCGGAGGGCGTGTCGGGCTCGGAGGGGATGTCACCACCAGAGCGGATCATCAGCTTGAGGTGCTCACAGCGTCGCTATCTCAAAACGTCGTCTGTTGCGACATTCAGACCGCTCAAACTGCTGCTGGTGATGGCACTCCATCTGATCTAGGCGGTCAAAGAGTCGGTGCACCAAACGGTAGACGGGCTCAGGAGCAGGTGGGGGTGCAGTGGGTGGTGTTGGGCTAGTGGAAGCAGAAGGAGCAACTGAAGAAGTGGCTGCCTCAGTAGTGTCAGTGAGAAATGGAGGGCGGTAGCCGAAAGCCAGAAACTTCCGGCTGTGAGGAATGATCTTTTGGCAGTCTGCTGCAGGTGGCCTTTCATCAGCAATCTCCCAACTAAGTAATCAGGTAAGGAAAGGAGAGGGTGCCTCTAACATGGACCCTGGCCATCTAATGCCGGATGAAGCGGGGTAGATATAGGTCTTTACCCGTCATCACACACCAGAGGAGGGTAATCATAGCAGCTGGCACCTCTGTCTCATGAGTACTCGGTATCACATAGTTACTCAGAATCTGTTGCCAAAGCCGAGCCTCATCATTCAGATATATAAGCCTGATTCCCTTGGGTACCACTGTGCTTGTTCCCATGACCCAAGGAACAGTAGAATCAAGAGTGATATCCCTCTTCACTGCATCCCAATCAAACCTCATGAATCTCATATCCTCCTCAGCTTTCTGGTAACCATCTAGCTGATCTGATTTAGGTGGAAGCTGGAGGATGTCTTCAATTGCTTCCTCAGTAACCAGAACTTGTTTGCCTCTGAGCTGTACTGCATCCAGGGATGATAGAAAGTAGTTACAGTAGAATTCTCTGACCCAGGATGAGTTGACCTTAGTTAAGTTTCTCTCCAGGAAGAACCAGCCTCTCTGTTTGATCTGATCTGAAGTGTACTGCTTGAGTTCTTCTGGAATTTTTAGAGTCATTTCTAGGTGTAGGTTCCTGGCTGTGGCAAAAGTCAGGAACTTCAGCTCATAGTATTTGTTTGCAAATTTAACCAGGTCAGTTGCAGGTACCAACTGATCAGCCTTTTTCTGCATGGTAAAGTTCTTCTCCCGCCAGGAATCATCATGTAAGATGCCAAGGATGGAACCAGAGGATTCGCCTCTTTTCTGTTTGCTAGTAGTTACTTTGCCCTTTTCCCTGCCTTAAGAGTCAGACATCCTAAAAAATAGAATTTTCAAGATATAATTGAGGAATAAAAGCAGGAAAATAAGTAGGCAAATAACAAGATAAGCACGAAGTGGCAAAGGAGCAGTAGAAAAATGAAATGAGTTAGGTAAATGTATATTTTGGATTATTTTGGAGTTGAAAAGCTGAGATGAGAAATGACATTCCAAAATATGTTAGAAGTGGAAAGCCTATTAATTAGGAAAAACAATAATCATGCTGATGAGT
>QBTX01002829.1:0-14570 GCA_003063285.2 Arachis monticola | reverse complement strand
AGTTTTGAATTTAATGTTGAGGAGGTGTGTAAACCTCCAAGGCATGTCATAGTTGAAGACTTGGAAGAGTTTAATCCAGAGTGGAGATTCAAGAAGAAGAGGCACAAACCTCCATGCCTTTGGTGAGCAATAAAGAAGAGATTAAATTGGAAGAAAGCTACCAAGAGGAAGAGGTTGAAATTGAAGAAGCTTGCAAAGAGGTGGAAGATGTCAAAGAAGAGCACAAGGGAGTGGAGCTTGCACGTTCATTCAAAACACCTCCCCCTAAGTTGCCATCATCCTTCACAACATTCAAGTGGGTAAAATTCATATCCCTTAGCTTTCTAATTCCACTTGAATATGGGTTACTGGAGACGGATGAACAAGTTAGAGCTCTTTGTGGCATAACGAGAAAAAGGAAGATGGTCAGTGGTGAGAATTGTCCTGCAAAGTTCATTATGGTTGGAAGCTTTAAGTTTAAACGCAAAGGTTGGTATAGAGCTCAATTGAATGGGTCTAGGAAGTTGTTTGGACGCTTCAGTGAGAATTCTAACGATGAACCACCCGGATGGAACAATATTGCTCAACAAGAAGACGGGTGCAACAGCAAGATTTGGGATCCTGGAATCTGCTCTGACATTTGTCACCCCGGGAGCCTAAGAATCTTTTTGAAGCTTCTTAAGGGCTTTACATGCTTAGTTTGGGACCCCAGAGGTTACTGGAGATACAAACACTGGTGGAGATTTCTGGATGAGTTCAAACACCAGCCACCATAACAGGGAGCTCACCAAATGTCCAACTTAAGGACTTTAACTAAAAGTGCTAGGTGGGAGACAACCCACCATGGTATGATCGTTCCTTTTTCGTTTTTATTTAGTTGTATTTGTTTTCAAGTTTTTCATTGAACCTAGAATTACTCATAACATTCATATCATTTTGCATTCTGCATACTGCATATTAAAAAAAAAATGCCACGCGACGCGTCCGCGTCGAAAGGAGAGGGGAGAAAATAAAAACGAACAGAGAGTCACGCTAGAGCGTGGCTGGAGGCGTGCCAGTGGCCCAAATCGTCCCACGCGACCGCGTCGCTGACGCGTCCGCGTCGCATGGGAATAATGGCCTCCCACGCGATCGCGTGCCCCACGCGGCCGCGTGCCCTGATTTTCGACGTAAAAAGGGTGCACAACAAATTATTGTGCGAGAGTGGTGCTAGATTGGTGCTAGACGCACAACCTCTACCACGCGACCGCGTCGCCGACGCGTCCGCGTCGCCGACGCGTCCGCGTCATTCCTTTCTTTAGCCCACTCACGCGATCGCGTCACCCAAAATTTGGCAAAATAAGATTTTGAACAGAGAGTTGTGCGAGCGCGAGGTTGCCCTCGCGCCAGTAGCATAACCTGAGTCACGCGTCCGCGTGACCGACGCGGCCGCATCGATTAATTTATGCGCAAGTTGCGCGACCGCGTCCCCCACGCGTCCGCGTCGCTTGCGCCGCACAACTTTTCCAACGCAGCCAAATATCTTATCTTTTCTTCCCTATATCTAATTCTTTTCTTCCTTTCTTATTTCTTTTCTTCTTTCTTCTCCCTTTTCTTACTTTTTTCTTCTCATCCCTCTTCACTTCTATTTAATTTATTTGCATAGTTTCATTCATTGCATTATTTTCATTGGTGTTAGAAATTTATTTATTTTAAATGAGTTCTCTACTAAGTGTACTATGAATTCTCCAAACTCCCTTGCTATGAGTTTGGTCACAATTATCTTGTAGGGAATGGAAGCTACAATGAAAACATGTATCAAGGTTTGGGACAAGTCAAAGATGAGAGCCAAAAGGATTGGTCACCCTTCTTGGCAACACCCTCCTCCAACACGTACTATGACAAACAACCATTCTATGATGCATACCAAGACAATGGTTATGGTGGACCTTTTTGTGACAATCAACAATCACCACTATACGCCTATGAACCACCTACTCAATATGGCTGCCTCAACCACCATACTTCACAAGTCCATACCACCACACACTTCTATATGACCCTAATTCAAATCCACCATACCAACACCTTATGAGCTATATGAACCACATAGACCCCCCATTCTAACCAAAGTTAACTCCAAGAACCACTTGACCTCAATATTTACCACCTCCAATGTATGAAAACTTACATCACTAGACGAATTTTCCTTTCCACCACAACCCTCCATAGGAGAATGTCCATATCAATCAATCCAAGAACACTATCCACTGTCGTGATAGCCAAGCCGGAACAAGAGCATGGATCATTTTAAGAAGCAATGGATCCCCGACTTCAAGCAACCATCAGTCAAATATGTGAACCGACACAAGCCAAAAAGCACACGAAACTCTCATAGCTAGCAAATCTCAACTTAAAAACAAGGGACTGGCAGTGTTGTTTGTAAAACAAGGAAAAGATGGGAGTGTGATAAACCCACTATTTTACGATTTATCCTGTGCTTATTCATATTTATTTTACCCATTATTCTCACACTTATGTCACTGTAAATTGCATGTTTTACATTTTTTTTTTTTTTTTTTTATTTTTAAATTGTATATAAAACATTTTTCTTTGGTCTTAATTTAGCTAATTTAATCCTCTCTTATTCACATTCATGTCGTTGATGTGTGTTAAGGATTTTTCAAGGGATTACAGGGCAGGAATGGTTTAGAGGATAAAGGAAGCATGCAAAGTGGAAGAATACAAAGAATTGAAGGAATTTAAGCCTTCAACCCTGACCCTTTACTAAATCGACCATAACTCGAGCTACAGCAGGTCCAAAGAGCGATTCTAGTTGTGTTGAAAATCTAAACATCCGGGCTTCAAATGATATAAAATTTTCCATAGTTGCCTTACTGTTAAGTTGACGCGCACGCGCAAAGCACGCTTACGCGCTGGATGTGCGTACAAGCGACGCTGTACACGTACAGAGCCACCCGTGCTTAAACTTATCATAAATGTTGGGGCGATTTCTTGGGCTATTTTTGCCCTTTCCATAGTTCCCGAAAAAACATAGATTAGAGACTGCAAAGTGGAGGAATCAATCATTCACTTCGCATAACACATAATTTGATTTAGATGTAGTTTCTCGGAGAGAGGCTCTCTGCTCTCTCTAGATTTCTAGGTCTCTTAGTCTTATTCTTCTTAATTTCAGATTTCTACTTCACTTTAATTTAGGTTTCTTCTACTATTATTGTTTCTAGCACTTTAGTTATCTATCCCCATTGGATTTCCTTATTTTTGCTAATTTAGTTATAACTCTTCATAGGTTAGATCCCAATTTCTTATTAATACAATTGAGTATTTGATGTTTATGTGCTTCTTCCCTATCAATTGTCCTCATTTATATTTGCAATTGGTTATTTAAATTTAACATTAAAAAAAAAATTAATTTCTATGCTTTTATTTTGTGCCTACCAAGTGTTTAACAAAATACTTGGAAGGATGTTAAAGAGTAAATTAGTTCTGGCTTGGGAAGGTAAATTAGGAATTCTTGAGTTGACTAATTGGTGACGAAATTGTGATTCCCTTTTTCTTGTAATTGGATTTATAAAAGATGTATACTCTGAGGGCATTGTTTATTCTCACAACTCCGTTCATACAATAAACCAGCAAGTGTACTGGGTAATCCAAGTAATAACCTAGGTGAGTGAGGGTCGAAATCCACAGAGATTGTTGGTATAGAGCAAGCTATGGTCACCTTGCGCAATCTCAATTAGGCAGATTAAAATAGTTTATGCGGTTTTAGAATAAATAAATAAAAGAAGAAATAATAAAAAGGATTTAGAAATAACGTTAGCCAGATTCCCCATTAGTAGAGTATCTTTTAAGTATAACAGCTGCCTGCATGGCTCAAGAGATCCTGCTGCTCCTACTCCTTCTACTCAATCCTTCTTACTCCTTCCATGGCAAGCTTTGTAAAGGGGTTCACCATCAACTATGACTAAACTTTTTCATTCTCACGGGGAAATAAACCGGTCGGCTGCACCTCGACACAGCTAACCAGTCTGAGGCATCACCCCATGGTCTGATGGCACTCCCATCCTTGCAGTGAAAACTATGCTACCGCACTCTGTCACAGTACGACTAATCACCGGTTGGTTCCCGCTCCTACTGGAAAAGAATCCCTCTTTTGTGTCTGTCACCAACGCCCAGCAGGTTAAAGTGTGAAGCACGTCACAGTCAATCAATCGGAAATCCTACTCGGAACACCACTGACAAGGTTGGACTTTCCTGACTCCCAGGATCCTACTTGGAACACCATAGACAAGGTTTGGACTTTCCGGATCCCAGCAATGCTGCCAATATCTTATACTTATACCACGAAATCTGTTGGGGAATCTAGAGATACAGCATTCAAGCTCTTGTTGGCATGATAGAACGAAGTGGTTGTCAATCACTCGTTCATAAGTGAGACATGATAATGAGGGTAATTGAAATCATTACGTTCATCATGTTCTTGGGTACGAATGAAATCTGGAATAAGAATAAGAGAGATTTGGCAATAAAAAAGATAGAATCCATAATACTCGAGTACAGCAGAGCTCCACACCCTAATCTATGGTGTGCAGAAACCTCCACCGTTGAAAAATACATAAGCAAAGAGTCCAAGCATGGCCGAATGGCCAGCCCTCTCCATGATCAAGTGACCGAATAATGAAAAGCACTGAAAGTGGTCAAAGATGTCTAATACAGAAGTAAATGTGCCTATAATACTAGACTAGCTTCTTAGGCTTTTTTTTTAACCATTGGGGAGTTAAAAAGTAATTGGATTTTGGGCCTTTAAAATCCACGTTCGGGGCCCACTTGGTGTCGTGGCATTGGTCCTGAGCATTGATGCATTTTCGTGTAGAGGCACTTCTTGGCGTCAAACTTCAGTTTATGACGTGTTTTGGGCTTCCAACTTCCGAGATCATGACCGTTTTTCTTGGCGTTTTACTCCAGACAGCAGCGTATACTTGGCGTTCAACGCCAAGTTTCTCTCCATTCTCAAATAAATTATGGACATATTATTAATTTCTGGAAAGCTCTGGATGTCTACTTTCCAACGCCGTTGAGAAGGCGCCAATTGGAGTCTGTAGCTCCAGAAAATCATTTCGAGTGCAGGGAGTCAGAACCAACAGCATCAGCAGTCCTTTTGTTAGCCTTCTTCAGAGTTTTGCCCAAATCCCTCAATTTCAGTCAGAATTTTACCTGAAATCACAGAAAAACACATCAAACTCATACGCTAAAGGTCCAAAATGTTGAACTTTAACATTAAAACAAGAAAAAAAAAAAAAAAAAAAAAAAAACTACTAAAAACTATATGAAAACAATGCCAAAAGCGATATAAATTATCCGCTCATCACAACACCAAACTTAAATTGTTGCCTTGTCCCCAAGCAACTGAAAATCACAAATAGGATAAAAAGAAGAAAGAACTATAAAGTCCAAAATATGCCAATGAATATTATTTAATTAGATGAGCGGGACTTGTAGCCTTTTTTGCTTGCTTCTGAACAGTTTTGGGCATCTGCACTTTTTCCTTTGAAGTTTAGAGTGATTGGCTTCTCTTAGGAACTTAGAATTTCAGAGAGTGTTATGACTTCCTAGTTAAGCATGTTTTGATTCTTGAACACAGCACCTTATGAGTTCTGGCTGTGGCCCTAAGCACTTTGTCTTCCAGTATTACCACCGGATACAAAATGCCACAGACAACATAACTGGGTGAAAACCTTTTCAGATTGTTGACTCAGCTTTGCTCTAAAGTCCCCATTTAGTGGTGCCCAGAGCTCTTAAGCACACTCGTTAGCGTTGGATCACGACTTTAACCATTCTGTCTCAAGCTTTTCACTTGGACCTTCATGGCACAAGCACATGAATAGGGACAGCTTGATTAGCCGCTTAGACCAGGATTTAATTTTGCCTTGGGCCCTCTGATCCATTGATGCTCAAAGCCTTGGATCCCTTGCTCCCTTGCCTTTTGGTTTTTAAGGGCTATTGGCGTTTTTCATGCCTTGCTTTCACTTCATTTTTTTTTTCACTTTTTTTTCACTGCTTTTTCTTGCTTTCAAGAATCATTCATGATGTTTCAGTTCCATCAATAACATTTCTCTTGCGCATCATTCTTTCAAGAGCCAACAATTTTAACACTTGCATAAACAACAAGATCAAAAGATATGCCACTGTTCAAGCATTCATTCAGGAAAACAAATTATTGCCACCAATCAAATAATTAAATCTAACATCATTAATAATTTCGAAAATTATGGACTTCTTGTTCTTTTGAAAAATTAAAAAAAAAACATTTTTCTTTTAAAGAGAGGTGAAAGACTAATGGATTCTATTCATAGCTTTAAGGCATAGTTACTAACTACTATGATCATGAAGTAGAAACACAAAAAATAATAAACATAAAACAACTTAAAAACCGAAAACAGAAAGAAATAAAGAACAAGGAATGAATCCACCTCTAGTGGCGTCTCTTCTTGAAGACCAATGATGTCCTTAACCTTCTATGCTCCCTCCTTGCCTTTGTTGCTCCTTCTTCATAGCTCTTTGATCTCTTATTTCTTGGAGAGTGAGGGTGTGTTCATGGTGTTCCACCCTTATGGCTCAAGTCTTCTAAGGAGGTACTGAGTGGCTCCCAATAATCTGTTGGGAGGAAAGTGTATTCCATGAGGCATTTGTTGATGAACTTCCTCATGTTCTCCTTGGGGCCGTGAGGGACTTCCCTTTTTTGCTCTATCCTTTTCCGGGTGATGCGACTTTGTCTTCTTCAAGGGAGACATCTCCATCTATGACAACTCCAGCTGATAACATAAAGATGCATATGATGGTTGGCGGGAAGGCTAGCCGTTGCCAATGTATGAAGCTTGTCAGCCTATTTTGTAGAGTTTATTGGCTATGACTTCATGAACCCTACTTCCTCCCAATCATGATGCTATGAATTCATGTTGCTCCGATCCACAGTAAACCTTCAGGACGCGTTGCTTGTAGGGATTGATGGATCTTTGGCATGACTCCAGCCATCCTCTACTACAGGCTTGGAGTCCAGTCTTCTAGTTGGACTGGTTCTGCCTTTGCAGTCTACTCTCCATTGGGCACCTTCCACACAAATGTCCATAGGGACTTGGTCCCAACCCTTGATTGAAGTTGACCCTCCTTGTGTAGGGGCGTTCATCACCGTGCATCATGGGTAGATAAACCCAACCTCACCATTTTCCGGACTGAAATTAAGCATTTCCCCCGAACCATTGTGGAATAGTTCTTTTGGATTCGGGTTCATACTCTTATCATGTTCCTATGATCCAGCATTAGCATAGAACTCTTGAACCATCAATAATCCGACTGGTTGCATGGGGTTGGTTAAAACTTCCCAACCTATTCTATGGATCTCATGTCAGATCACCCGATATTCACTCTTTTGAGCTGAAGGAGACTCTCAGGGATCAACCTTCTCTCTTTCCACCACATTCATAGAAGTGGTCTTGGTGGATCTTTGAGATGAATCTCTCCTCTCCCATGACTTGGAGGGGGAAGCTTTTGCCTTCCCTTTTTCTTTTTCTTGAGGAAAACCCGGATCTTGGTGCCATTGATGGTGAATGAAAATAAAAAGCTTAGCTTTTTACCACACCAGACTTAAAATTTTTTTTTTTTTTTTTGCAAAAAGAAAAGAAAGAGTAGAGAAGAAGAAGAAAAAATTTGCAGTAGGAGGGAGAAGGGGTTCGGCAGCTAGAAGAAGAAGGGGTCATGTTGTATGAAAATGAAGAAATGAAAAGGGAGGTAAGTCTATAGGGGTGGGGGAGGTTAGGTTTCGGCCATTTGGGTGGGAAAGGTGGAAATTGAATTTGAATTAATAGAGGTAGGGGGATGGGGAAGAGGAGTTGATGTGATTGTGAAGGTTTTTGGGAAGGGTGAACATTTGAGAATAATTTGTATAGGAGAGTGTGAATAGGATTAAAAGAAAATGCGTTAGGGGGATCCTGTGGGGTCCACAGGGTCCTGAGATGAAATAGAAGATACCATTCCTTCACCCTATAGGCGTGTAAATTGCCGTCATGCACCATATCTGGCGTCAAACGCCCATGGTGCCTGGTTCGTGGGCGTTAACGCCCAGATGAGGCTTGAGCTGGGCGATTTAAACGCCCATCTTGATGTTTGATTCTGGCGTTGAACGCCAGTTTCAAGCTCTTGGTCTGGCGTTCAGCGCCGATTTTCCTCTGCGTGCGCATCCTGGCGTTAAACGCCGAGCGATGTAGCTTGTTTTGGGCGTTCAGCGCCAGGGAAGATGCTCTTTCTTGCGTTGAACGGCCCGCCAGATGATCTTCTGGGCGTTGAACGCCGGCCCGTGCGTGCTCCTCCAGGGTAAAATTTTTTTCTTCTGTTTTGACTCTGTTTTTAACTTTTTTGATTTTTTCGTGACTCCTCATGATCATGTACCGTAATTAAACACAAAAAGATAACAAAGAAACAAAATAAAATTAAAATTAGATAAATAAAAATTGATGCCTCCCAACAAGCGCCTTCTTTAATGTCAATAGCTTGGAAGTGGGCTCACATGGAGCACAGAGCAATCAAGTAAATGTTGTCTAGTCCCAACACCAAACTTAGGATTGGATCATGGGTTTGAAACCCACCAAACTTAGAGTTTGTTGTGGCCTTCACAACACCAAATTAAGTCTTCGCTTGTGCGGCTCTTCTTGACTCTGAACTGAGAGAAGCTCATGCTTACTCTCTTTTGTCACAAAGGGATTGCCATGTGCTTGGAACACAAGGTATTCTCCATTAAATTGAAGGACTAACTCTCTCCTGTTTACATTATTCACAGCTTTTGCTGTGGCTAGGAAAGGTCTTCCTACGATGATGCATGCCTCATCTCCCTTCCTAGTATCTTTTATTTCGATTTGTTTATAGGATTAGGAAATCAGCAGGGATGTAAAAGTCTTCAACTTTTACTAAGACATCCTCTTACTATCCCATGAGTTTCTCTCATGGATTTATCATGTGCCAGTTGTAATGAGAACAAGGCAGGGTGTACCTCAATGATTCCCAGCTTCTCCATTACAGAGAGTGGCAAAAGGTTTATTCCTGACCCAAGATCACATAGAGCTTTCTCAAAGCTCATGGTGCCAATGGTACAAGTATTAAGAACTTGCCAGAATCTTGTCTCTATTTGAGGTAGAGTTTCCTGAACCAAGGCATTTAGTTACTTGATGAGCAATGGAGGCTCATCCTCCAAATGCTTTGTACCAAACAGCTTGGCATTCAGCTTCATGATAGCTCCTAAATATGGAGCAACTTGCTCTCCAGTCAAATCTTCATCCTCTTCAGAGGATAAATAATAGTAAGAGCTCATGAATGGCAGAAGGGATTTAGTGGAATCTCGTATAGTCTCTAGATGAGCCTCAAATTCCTCAGGATCCTTATTAGGAAGCCCCTTCTTGCTTGGAGGACGTCCCAAGAGGTCTTCCTCACTGGGATTTTCGTCCTCTCCTCCTTTGTGCATTCGGCAATGTTGACTAAGTCAATGGCTTCTGGCACTGCTCCTTTTGGATTCTCTTCTGTATTACTTGGGAGAACTACTGGAGGAGTTTCAATAAACTTCTACTCAGCTGGCCTACTGTGTGCCTCCAATTTCTAATGGAGGATCTTGTTTCATTTCATGAAACTGAAGGTGGCCCTTGACAGATCAGAGACTATATTAGCTAAATTAGAATTATTTTGTCAGAGTTCTCTGTCTGTGCTGAGAAGATGATGATTATGGCCCTTACTATTATTCAGCCATTGCGCCACCACATTGTTAAGAACCTTGTTTGAGGTTTTGTTGATCCTTCCAGGCGAAATTTGGATGATTTCTCCACTGATGGAGTATAGGATTTCCATAAGGTTCACCTAATTAATTAACCTCTGCCATGGCAGCGTTCTCAGGATCATAAGGTTCTACTCCAGAAAGCTACCTCTCTTAGTCTGTTGGATGCAATGTTGAATCCATTGCAGATTTTGAGAATCATGTGACCTGTTGAAGTTCCAACACCTTTGTTCTGAGCCAGTAAGGCATTCAGAGTGCATCAATATTTCAAGAACTCCCTTCTTCGTAGGGACCGATTATTCACGGAATTCCTCTCAGAGGTATACCTGAAACTGGTGTTTGCAACCATGTCAATGAGTTCTTGAGCCTCTTCAGGCGTTTTCTTCAGGTGAATAGATCCACCTGCAGAGTGGTCCAATGACATTTTCGAAAAAAATTCAGATAACCATAATAGAATATATCTATAAGGTCCATTCTGAAAACATGTCAGATGGACATCTCTTTGGTCAGCTGCTTGTATCTTTCCCCAAGCTTCATAGAAGGATTAACCATCTTATTGTTTGAGTTTGAACATCCACTCTTCAAGCTCTCAGCTTTTGAGAGCGAAGCGAATTTATCTAGGAAAGCAGTGACCAGCTTATCCCAGGAATCCAGGCTATCCTTAGGTGTGAATCCAACCATATTTTAGCCCTGTCTCTTACAGCAAAAAGGGAAAAGCATGAGTCTGTAGACTTCAGGATCAATCCGAGTTCGTCTTTACAGGTCACAGACGGGCAGAATTGCAGTTAATACTGGAATAGGATCCTCACGATGGGAAGGTCCATACAAACGTTTGCCCAGTTTTGTTGCATCCAAACAACATTGTGATTGAGGCCATTTTTAAGCTGCAAGTATTGCGCTCCGAATGGTAGGGATTGAGATGCTTCCTCCATCAAACTTGGATGTTGGCTTTGTGAAATCACCAGCATTCTCCTTACATTATTATTATTATTTCGGCCATCTCTTCCTTCTTGTTTCGAAATTTTCTAAAAGTTGCCTCGGATTGTTGTAATTTAGCTTTCTTCTTGAATATTTTTCTGCAGAGTCCTTTCAGTCTCCCTGATCAGCCCTTCAACAAGAGTGCCCCTTTCCTTTGTTCCTGCTCATAAGGAAGAGAGAAGAAAAAAGAAAAGAAAAAGGAATCCTCTATGTCACAGTATAGAGATTCCTTATGTTAGTAGAAGACGAAAAGGGCGTAGAGAATGAAGGGGAAGTTTGACTTTTGGAATGAGGAGAGGTGAAAGAGAAGTGTTAAGCTAATTAAATAATTAAATAGAATAAGAAAGGAAAAAAGATTTTCGAAAATAATTGAAAGAAGGGTTAGTAATTTTCGAAAAATTAAAGATAAGATGAGATTAAAATTAAAATTTAAACAAAAAAAGATTTTTGAAAAAGAGAGAAATTTTCGAAAATTAGAGAGGGAAGAGTAGTTAGTGGTTTTGAAAAAGATAAGAAACAAACAAAAAGTTGGTTAGCTTGAGGAAAAAAAGTTGAAATCCAATTTTGAAAAAGATAAGAAGATAAGAAGTTAGATAAGATATTTTGAAATCAAATGTTTTAAAAAGATAAGATAAAAGATAAAAAGACATATTGAAACAAGATATTTGAAAAAGATTTAATTTTTAAATTGAACTAACTAACAAGAAACTACAAGATAAGATTAGAACTGAAAGATTGAACCTTCTTAACAAAGAAAGTAAACAAACTTCAAATTTTTGAACAAATCACATTAATTGTTAGCTATTTTTCCCTGAAAAGTTTTGATAAAAATATAGAAAAGATTTGAAAATATTTTGAAAAATATTGTTTGAAATTTTCGAAAAAATGCTAAAAAAAAATTGGAAAAAGATATGATTTTTGAAAAAGATTTTGAAAGATAAGATTTTAAAATTTGAAATTGAAAAAAAAAAAAAAAAAAAAAAAACAACTAATTTTTAAAAAATTGACCAAGTCAAACCCAAACTTTCGAAAATTTTTGGAGGAAAATAAGGAAAAGATATTTTTTGATTTTTAAATATAAATGAAACACAAAAATGACCCAAAACATGAAATTTTGGATCAAGAAACACAAGATGCATGCAGGAATGCTATGAATGTCAACATGAACACCAAGAACACTATTGAAGATCATAATGAACATCAAGAACATTTTTTTTTAATTTTTGAAAAGTTTTTGATGCAAGAAAACATGCAAGACACCAACTTAGAAATCTTTAGATGCATGAAAATTATGAAGCAAAAAGCACATGAAAAACCACAAAAAGACACAAAACAAAGAAATCATCAAGATTCAAACAAGAGACTTTCAAGAACAACTTAAGATCATGAAAACACTATGAATGCATGGATTTTTTTTTTTTTTGGAAAAATTTTAAAAAGCATTGCAATGACACCAAACTAAATTAACACGAAGACTCAACAAGAAACACAAAATTATTTTTGATTTTATGATTTTAAAAAAATTTTGTAATTTATAATTTTTTTTAACGAAAAACATTTTTGGGAAAAACACAAAATAAAAGGGAAAAAACAATTTTGAAAAAGATTTTTGAAAGACAATTACCTAATCTGAGCCAACAAGATGACACGTCAGTTGTCCATACTCGAACAATCCCGGCAACGAGCGCCAAAAAAACTTGGTACGAAATTATAAAATCACAAAAAAAAAAAAAAAAAATTTATAAAAAGATGTATACTGCTTGGTGCGTCATAGCGTCCCCACCGACCCAGGCATGTTTATTTTCTTACAACTCCGTTCAACTTAAGCAGCAAGTGTACTGGGTGTCCAAGTAATAAAACCTAACGTGAGTAAGGGTCGATTTCACAGAGATTGTTGGTATGAAGCAAGGTATGGTCAACTTGCAAATCTCAGTTAGGCAGATTAAATAGTTATGGGTTTCGAATGAAAATCAAAAAGTAGAAATAATACATAACATATAAAAATAATAAAAAAAAAAAAAAAAAAAAAAAAAAACTTTTAAGTATATACAGCTGCTGCATGGCTCAAGGATGCCTGCTCTCCTACTCCTCCTACTCAATCCTTCTTACTCCTTTCCATGCAAAGCTGTATGCAAGGGTTACACCAATCAACTGTGGGCACTTTCATCCTCACGGGATAACCTGGGGCTGTCACTCGCACAGCTAACCAGTGTGGAGGCATCACCCATGGTTGAATGCTACATCCCATCCTCCAGTGAAACTATTGTCCAAAGCACTCTGTCACAGACGGACTAATCATCTGTGGTTCCCAGGCTACTGGAATAGAATCCGTTTTTCCTTTGCGTCTGTCACACACGCCCAGCCTAAAGTTTGAAGCTACGTCACGGCTCATTCGAATTTCGACCCCCAGACATTACTCCTATGGCCGACATCGACACCACAGGCAAGGTTAGACTTTCCCGAATCCCATTGAATGCCGCCAAATAATCTAGACTGGTATACCAGTAAGATTCCTGATTAAGGGAATCCTAAGAGATATCACTCGAGCTCTTTTGCAGTGTAGAACAGAAGTGGGTTGTCATCACGTGCGTGTCATTAAGTGAGAGAAAATGGTTCAATTGAGTCAGATCATTACATCATCGTTAAGTAGAATGAACAGAATATCTTAGGAAAATGAATAAATCGAGATGATTAGAAAGAATGATAAGAATCTGCAATTAAATACCTTGAGTACAGCAGAGCTCCACACCTTAATCTATGGTGTCCAAGAAACTCCACCGTTGAAATAACATAGAAAGAGTTCAGGCATGGCCTCGAATGGGCCAGCCTCTCCATGATCTAGTGACTAATGCATCAAAAGATTGAATAATGTCAACCAAGATGTCTAATACAATAGAAATCCTATTATATACTTAAAGACTAGCTCTAGGGTTTACATGAAGAAGTAATTGATGCATAAAATCCACTTCCAGGGCCCACTTGCTGTGTGTTGGGCTGAAGCTTGAGTTCTGAGCGTATGAGGCTTCTTTGGTCAAAAACTTCAAGTATTACGTGTTTTGGCGTTTTCAACTCTGGTATCATGGACGTTGTTTTGGCGTTTTACTCCAGACACAAGCATGTGAACTTGGTTCAAGCTGCCAGTTACTTCGTCTAATCTTCGAATAAAGTATGGATATTAATATTGCTGGAAGCTCCTGATGTCTATTTCCAACGCCGTTGAGAGCGCGCCAATTGAAGATTCTGTAGCTCCAGAAAAATCATTTTCGAGTGCAGGAGTCAGATTTCAACAGCCATCAGCAGTCCTTTTGTCAGCCTCTATCAGAGTTTTCCTCATCCCTCAATTTCAGCTCAGAAATTTACCTGAAAATTCATAGAAAACAACCACACACACTCATTGAGTAGAAAGTCCAGAAATGTGAATTAACCATAAAAATACTAATAAAACATGCCCTAAAAAGTACAAACTTCATGCTAAAAAACTATATAAGAACACTGCAAAAAGCGTATAAATATATCCGCTCATCACTAATGTCCAAGTAATGATGATTGGGAGCCATTACTCTAGTTCTCACTAATAGAATTGGTGGGGAACTAGGACTTATAGACTTGGATTGATATAACACTTATTTAACTTTCCTTTACTAATAGTTAGAGGATGAATTAATGGATTGATCCTTGCCAATCTCCATGTTGTAGGGTTTGTTTTTAAAAAAAAAAAAGTTTGAAACATAAAGAGAGATCCTTGACCACCAAACATTGCCAAGACCGTTTATGCATTTGAATTTTTATTACCATTTAACTT
>QBTX01002828.1:0-12500 GCA_003063285.2 Arachis monticola | reverse complement strand
CAAGGAGGTTACATGGTTCCAACAATTGTCCAAAATTTGAAGAAACTCAATAAGATGTAAATTTTCAAGATAGGTGCTTGCACACATGATTCATCCGTGATAATAACTAGTTTTTGCACATCAAGCCTTAAGGTTTCAACTTTCCACGCTTTAACATAACTCACCATCATAACTCCCAACTGTACTTTATCAAACGACTCATCCGAAAGTTTCAATCTCATCAATCACTTCGCAAATTCACCACCGGTCATAAGCATAACATTGATAAAACTCTTTCGCATAAAACACAGCTCCACAACATCTTGTGGGATCACACACTTATAGGCTTCACCTTCCGCATTCACCAACCGTGTCCTAAGAACTAACGTATCGCTTGTTATATCTCAAGGTCGCACGTGATACTAAAATAAACCTCAATTTTACTCATAAAGATACAATATCTTAGAAAGAAACAACAAGCAACAAGGATAGTACTCATAATTATTTGAAAGAATGAAGGAAATTGCAGGTAAACAAGGATACACAAGCAATGAAGATTGCCGAAAAAGAATCATTTGGCAACTACAAGGATAACTCTTGAATTAGAGAATTTTTGATAGGATCAATAAGAAGAAAAACAGTGCATTAGTTTGAAATAGATTCAAGCTGAGTCAAAAAAGTATGAGATTTTATAGAAGAAAAATGGTTAAAGACAATAGTGACGCATCGCAACGGAACAACTTCAGATTACCACAAAGGTTCATAGTTCGTGGAGGAACATGAGATCAACAATCATGTTGCAAGAGTTTTAACATAGTCAGAAATGTAAACAGATCAAGATATGTGTAAGGTACAGGTTGTGAAGTAAAGAAATATAAATTACATCTCAAGAAAAGAAAAATGACAAACGATACGTCAAATTACACAGCATGATTAGAATACATATGCCTATACTGCCTAATTAAAAGGAGCACTGAACATTTTCAAAGATTTAAGGATCCGTGTCGTGCCAAAACAATTCTCAAAGAGATAAGTGCGAGTATGTTTAAAGATATACAAATCTCAGTAAGAGAAGAATAAGCGGCAAAGATAGGATTCACGTGAATTCGACAGGAGATGTAGGATTACAACTAAGCAACAATGTACATGCATGAGAAAACGTTTCAAAAAGAGTCATTTTGAATCTTAACGAGAAAAATTGAATTTAGGAACTCTAAAGGAAACAAGAAAAGGGTAGTCATAAATTAGATCAAAATAAGCTAAAAGCAAATTAGAGAAACACAAAATTCACAAGAATATGAAGGAATGACTCAAGTCACCAACAATCTAGAATGGTCAAATGTCATGAAGTGTGTCGAAAGGAAGAATCGAAATGCAAATAAGAAAGAATTTTGATTTCAAAGAATACCAATAGAAAACATAAAGGAGAACAGGGCAATTATTTACAAAATTCAAGAGAATTAGTAAAAACATAAATATTGCGTCATGTTAAAATAAATTCAAGTCGAACTAGATTATGCAAGATTTGTGAAATGAAAATTAGTTAGGCTAAGGGTAAAATATTTCATCGAAAACCTTGAAAGACATTTTACATAATCAAGTAAGAATTTTCATAAAAACAAAAGCGAGGTTGGTAGGAAATCAAGTTGTAATCCTAAGAAAGAATTTGAATCTAAGAACTTCAATAGGAACAATCAAGAGGAAGAATGGTGCATTCAAATAAAACCAGATTTGAGCTGAGTTGAAAAGAATACAAGAAGTCAATGGTAACATTTACAAAGAATGGATAATCTCAAGAATGAATGAATTCACTTCCCAAAAGAAATACGAAAATTTTAAATAAGGTATTGCATCAAAACAACCGAAATTAAAATAAAATATGCAAAGTTTGTAAAATAAAATTTAATTGAGCTATAAGCAAAAATATTCTCTCAAAAATCTTGAAAAATACCCAAGTGCCAAATCACATAAGAAACGTATGAAAATTATGATAAGGTTGGAAATAACTCAAGTTGTAGCCAAAGAAAGAAATCCTAGATAGAAATTATTTTCACATGTCTATAAAAAGTTAGGTAAAACATTGAAGATAAATAATGATAAAGACAGATATTTTTGAAAGACTCAAGCAAACTCTCAGAAATACAATCAAGCAAGGCTATGGACGAATAATAAAATATGGTCGGAGAATGGTCAAATCATGGTTCAAGGAAGGAGTTCGAAATAGAGAATTCCAATGCGAACGATAAAAGAAAAAACTACATATCAAATCATGTTACACAAATAAAAATTACACGTTAAAATGGAATTAACTCTTGAAATGTAACCTCTAACGTTCCCCAAACCTCGTAATTATGCGTTACCTGTTACTTCTAATTTGCCTATGATAACTCGTTAACTTTTCCGTACACATAAACCATCAACATTAAGTTAGCCAGACATAACATCAACAGTTATGCAACAGTAAGCTAACAGCGTTAATCAATAGACAGTCATGTGCATAAAGCTCTAATTCTTGTTATCTGGACAAGACCTACATCATGACAGATACTCAGAGTATGCAATGAAGTATAATCAGTCCATTCCCAAGGCTCTAATCAGGATGAACTGTTCTGATACCATAATGTAACACCCTCACTATCAGAATGTCACACTTCCGGCTGCGGCACTGCGCCACTCTGATAGCAAGAAGTATTATGATGTCTTCATGTACTTAATAATAAAATAAGAGCCTTTGACTCAAAACCGTATCGCTGATTTTTTTTTTGAAAACCAGAAAAGAGTACTTTATCTTAAAAAGAAACAAGCATAAAGTTATATACTAGACTTCTTACATAAGTAGCTTATAAATATAATATACATATAAACATACAACTCCTATCCCTCTTACAAAATTATAATAACAAATGCAAGGGAAGAAAAATTATCTAACTAAAACATTATATAGACAATTGCAATAAAACTTTTCATAATACTCCTTCATCCGATTCCTGAAAAGGTAAAGCTGTAGAGGGGTGAGAACCTAACCACACGGTCTCACTACGGAGTTTTCAGAATTGTCATAAGAAGATATTTAATAAGAAAGTCGTTTTCAATCTTAGTGATTATCGTTGTCTTATGAATCCTTTGAAAAACCAATGGTTTAACCATAAAAAATTCAATTTTCTTTAAAGAAATCAGTTAATTATCTAGAAATCCAAACTCACTTTTCAGATAAAAGAATCTTAAAAGTTTCCAAATAGTATGAATGACTAGTTCCAAATATAGGTTCATTAAGTCTATACCGAACCAGCTTGATATTTTATACTTACTAAACCACAACACAAACCAATCATAGCTTCAGGCCTAAACAGCTCAATTAACATCCAATTCACCACAACCCAACTAATTTCAGTCACAAACATAAGTAATGAGGTTCAAACACAATCAATAACAGTTACGTCAAGTATAGCAATTAGCAATTACATAGGCAAACTAATTACAATTCGCACACGCAAACAATGTCACATAGATGCATATGATGAATGTCTGCCCTATGGCTAATGAGCTCATCTATCGGTTATAGAGCCAACCCGACATGTCCTGGTAGCTAACCATTGGAGAGTCCCTCTGTACGCGCATCCCCAAACTCAACAATATCCATGGAAAAAATTCCAAGCTCATCCATGGGGGAACACAAAGCCCCAAGCTCAAATTCATATATATATGCATGCCCATGGGGGAACTCGGGGAGTTAAAGTGCCCGGTCACATCTTACATACAGAGGGTCAACAATTTGTCTCAATTTTGCAAGTCTCATTTACTCTTAATTCATTTTCATCATCAATTCATATCTCATTTCCAAATTCATTCAAAAATCATACTTTAAAATCAATCCTCATCATCCTTTATTCAAATTCAATCATCATTATACATCATCTCTTTCCGTTCATTAATAATTCCAAATCAAACATAATTCATTTCTTAACAAATCATGTTCAAAATATAATTCTTTTTTTACTACATCGAAACCCAAAGAATATATTTTCTTAATAAATCATATGTAGAATGTAAAGCTTTTCTTAATAAATCAAAATCACATACGTAATTATTTTCTTAACAATCGAACTCAAACATAAATCTTTTCTAAATAATTCAAACTCGAAACATACTTCTTTCCTCAATAAATCAAACTTAAAACAACTCTTTCCATAATAAATCAAAATCAAATAATATGATTCTTAAATCCAATTTTTTTTTAAACAATGCTTCAAAAAAATTCTCAGAATTCTATAAAAATTTTGGCAGCATCTTCTCTAAAACTCGGACTCTGCCACCCTTTTCGGGTCCCATCCAAACATTCCTCAAACACTTCTCAATCATTTCCAAATCTCAATCATTTTCCAAACTTCAACCAATTCTAATATCGAATTATTTTCAAATCCAACCAATTTCAAAAATAAATCTTTTTCAAAATAAAACCAGCTCCAATATTAAATCATCTATAAAATCAAACTAATTCAAAATCAAACTGCTTCAAAAATCAATTCATTTTCCTATCTCAAATCATTTCCAAAGCCAATTTATTTTTTACATTATCAAATTAACTCCAAAACCAAGAAAAACCACTTTTCATAAAATTCTACTAAATAACTTTATAAATCAATTTCTCATCAACAAATGCACTTCACTCAAGCAATCAGTAATTCAGTCCAACAAACAACCACATCCACAAGACAAACATAGTCACAGAAATATATTTTTCACATCAATATCTATTTATAACAACTCTTTAATATAAAATAAATTTTAAGAAAAATCCCTACCTCGTTCGCGATTCAACTACGCGACAAAATGCGTTTCTATTCTTATCCCACAGCAGCAGCATCAATACCGACCGTTCCCGCAGTAGCCACATCCTCTAAACACAGCCTTAGCTCAATCCTAAGACATTAACTTTGCATAAAACTCTATAATCTATAACAGAACAGTGACAAAGAGGACTTTTCAGAGTCAAAACAACTTACTGCACAAGAAGAAACTAAGAACGAAGCGGTGATAAACCACTATTTTATGATTTATCTTGTACTCAATTGAGTGGTTTTTATTAACTCTTTACCCACTTATTCATACTATTTACATGGTTTTATATTTCCTTCCTAATTATGTGTTTTGATTGAAAACATGCTTCTTTGATCTTATATTTGCTTATTATTTCTCTCTTATTACCATTAGATGCCTTGATATGCGTGTTAAGTGTTTTTAGAGATTATAGGGCAAGAATGGCTTGGAGGATGGAAAGGAAGCATGCAAAAGTGGAAGGAATACAAGAAGTTGGAGAAATTGCTAAGCTGTCCAGCCTGACCTCTTCGCACTCAAACGGCTATAACTTTAGCTACAGAGGTCCAAATGACGCGGTTCTAGTTGCGTTGGAAAGTTAACGTCCGGGGCTTCGATTTGATATATAATATGCTATAGTTGCCTTGAAAGTAGGCGACGCGACCGCGTGCTCCATGCGGCCGCGTCGCAGTGACGAAAAACCAGCGTGGCAAAATTCGAAACCAGCGAATTCTGGACTGTTTTCGACCCAGTTTGCGGCCCAAAAAACACAGATTAGAGGCTATAAAGTGGGGGAATGCATCCATTCATGGGGAGGCTCTCATAATTCACTTTTCATGTTTTAGATGTAGTTTTAGAGAGAGAGGTTCTCTCCTCTCTCTCTCTTAGGATTAGGATTTAGGACTTCTCTTAGTTTTAGGAGTAACTCTCGATCCCAGGTTTAATGTTCTTTTCTGTTTAATTTCGTTTCCATTTTTATTCACCTTAGTACTTTAATTGATATTTATCTTTTGAATAATTGGCTTATGGCATTCATGTTATGATTTTCTTTATTAATGCAATTGAGGTATTTTCATATTTGTGATTTATATTTAGCTTTTTACATTCTTGGTTTTGGTTAAGAAATCAGTAACTCAGGAGTTATCCAATTCAACAGCATAATTGATAATTGTTATCTTGCCAATTGAATTAAACTTCAATAATCCCAATCTTTTCTTAGGAAATAAATAGGATTCGAAGATCAAACTAATTAATCCCTTGACTTTCCTTTACTTTAGTAAAGGTTGACTAAGTGGAATTAAGATTCAATTTTCATCATCATTGATAAAGATAACTAGACTGGACTTCCAATTTCTCATACCTTACCAAGAGTTTATTTTTATTATTAATTTATCTTTCATAATTATTCCTCTTTCTCAAAACCCCAATTTACAATCTCCATAACCAATAAAGAACATACTTCCGCAATTCCTTGAGAACACCGATATACCGCCCGCAGTCCCTAAATACCTTCGTAAACCTACAATTTCAAAGGGTTTTGTATTGTGACAACCAAACTTTGTACGAAAGATTCGATCGTTAGAGACATTATCTACAACGCGACTATTTTATGAACATTCTTTACTGGCAAAAAATCCTAACGTAAAATGGCCGTTGTCTGGTGGAATTGCAAACGTTGCCTATAATATGGTTATGATAATATTTATATTTCTTGGTGTTATTGTTTTTCTGTTTTTATTTGCTTTCTTATATTTAAGTATAAATATATGGTTATAAAAAATTTAATCATTATCTTATCTATTTCAAAAAATCAAATTCAAAATCAAGATTAAAGATAAAAAATTTTCAAAATTTAAATTTAAAAATTTTCAAATTTAATTTCATTTTTTCATAAATCAAAAACTTAAAATTCAAAATTTCAAAATTTATTTTCAAATCAAATTTAAATAACTTTTAATTAAATTCTTTATTTTTTTTAATTTTTATATAGCCACATAATCTCACCCCCGCTTCAAGTGATTGTTTCTATGAATCAGTCATAATTATTTTAAAAAATCAAACTTTTTTTTCTAAAAAAAAAAAAATAATATCTTTCAAATATCTTCTCATTCTTCATCTTTTCAAAATATTTTAAAAAATAACCTTATCTTATTCAAATGTTTCACCAACTAACTACTTGTTTTTCTTAAACTTTTCAAAACTACCTAAACTAACTCTCTCTCTCTAATTTTCGAAAATATCTCCCCCTTTTCAAAATTTCTTCAAATTTATAAATATTGGTAATTTTTAAACTTAATTTTCGAAAATACTAACATTTTCTTAAAAAAAAAAAAACACCATAAAGAATATAACTTTTTCAAAATAATTTTCGAAATTATCCCCCCCCATCTTATTCATTTTATTCAAATCCTAACATCTCATCTAACATTCACTTCCATCCTCACAGTTATGTTTCTTCCATTATATTACTACTTGTCTCCCACCTCTTCTCACGCACACAGCAGCCCTATACTGTGACAAAGTATCTCTATATTAATTATTATTATTTTTCTGTGCCTTTCTCTTTTATATCAGACAGGGACAAGAACAAGACATCTGTATCAAGACATATACATAAACCGAAAGACAAATCTGAAAAAAAACTAAGAGAAGCTAAAATATCAACAATTCCAAGAGATAACCTTCAGAAATTTCGAACAGAAGACGAATGCACGCCGAAATAATAATACACTGTAAGAAGATGCTTGTGACTTTCTCCACTCTAATTTCGACTGTAAGAAGCATCTCCATCCCTGCACATTGGAGCAAACAACTACTATAAACCTCAATTAATTCTCTAATGTAGTAGAGAGCAAGTTTCATGACTATCCATCGGACCCATCGACTATTCTTACAATCATAAATTTTATATTATTGATTTTCAAATATCTAATAACATTTTACTTTTTAAGTAGACTAATGGAGTAGACTCCTGAAGTCACAGGCTCAGCTTTTCCCTTTGCGTAAGAGACAACTAGATTATTGGCATTCTCAACCCAAACAGACACCTGAACTCCTTGGATAAGCTGGTCACGGCTTTCTTACCAAGTTTTTTCCTCCTCAAGACTGAGCAAGCTATGAGCTGATGTTCAAACCTTCAACAGAAGAAGGTGAATCTCTATGAAGCTGGAGATCACAAACATTGACAACAAAGTGTCCCTCTACATCTTCATGACCACCGGAAATTACGATAGTCTTTGATCTAAGATGTCATTGACACTTCTGCATGTGACCATTCACCTAAAAAAGCCTGCAAAGTCAAAACTCATGACATGTTGCTAATAAACCATTATGTACACTTCTGAAAGAATCCTGTAGCAATGAGCCTAGAAGAAGGAGTTCTTGAAGTTGATACTCTGAATGCCATATTGCTCAGAACAAAAATATTGACTCAGCAAAATCATATGATTTCCAGAGCTGAATAATGCAGCGCATCCAACTATCTCAGAGGCTCTTTGAAAAGAAGCTATGATCCTAAGAACCCTGCAATAGCAAGAGGTGAATTACTTAGGTGAACCTTATGGAAACACCTATAACTCATCATGGAGAAATCACCCCAATTCTCATGGAAGGATCAAAAGCCTCAACAAGGCTTTATAATAATGGTGGAGAAACAGGTTTAACAATAATAAAGCCTTTCCATCATCCCTCAGCAACAGACAGAGATTCTGAACAAAATGCTTCTATTTAGCAATCTAGTCTCTGATCTTATCCAACCACTGTTTCATAATGAAACAAGTTCCATTAGAAATTTGGAAGCACACAAGTGCGCAGCTGAGTAAAAGATACTGAAACTCCCTCTTAGTACTCTCTCCCAAGCAATACAGAAAGAATCCAAAGGAGATGGCAAGCCATGACATAAGCAAAATGGTGACAATGAGGGAGAGGACGTGAATCCCAAGAGGAAGACTCCTGGGACGTCCTACTGCAAGAGTTCAACTGGGAACCAGGAATCTGATACTCATTAGAGACCATAGAGATTCCATTGACTCTTGCCCATCAGAGCTCTGTGAGATTCCTCTTCTGAAGAGATGAGATTGTACTGAAGAGCAAATGCCAAGTCTTGGTGCAATCATGAAGCTAATGCAAATTATTTGGAAATTGGAGTGACTCCTTTCTCACCAAGAACTATGATCTGGTCAAGCGAACTTGCCTCAAAAGACAAATCCTGGAAGTTCTAATACCCTTACCATAGCCCCATGATCTTTGAACTCTGTGGACCTGGTTCAATAAACCTCATGCCCCTCTCTGTAATGAAGAAGCTAGGGATCTTGAGGTCAAGCTGCTAAAATCTCATTAGAGATGCAGACATTCAAGAAAACAGCTTATGGAAATAGAGATGTTCTGTTATAAAGTGAAGACTTTACATCCCTGCTGATTTCATAGTCCTAGAGACTGAAGAAGAGGATGAATCTATCATCCTAGGAAGACCTTTCCTGGCACAGCAAAGCTTGGATTTATGTTACAGAGGAGAATACCTTCAATGAATGAGACTGCCACTTGTGTAAATCTTAAGATCCCCCCTCTGTAACCATGAGAGGAAGCATGAAAGTTTCTCTCAAAGTAAGAGTCAAAGAGCCCCACAGTCATAACTCTAAGTTTGGTGTTCAAGCATTCGTTTTTGTTAGTGTCCCATATATCCAAACTCTAAGTTTGGTATCTCACAATGCTCAACATCTTGAGCTCATGAGAGCCCACTACAAGCTATTGACATTAAGAGCGCTTGTTGGGAGCAACCCAATGTTATCCTAATTTATTTTCATTGTTTTCAGTTTTAGTTCATATTCATGTGGAGTCACAAAATAAATATAAAAAATGAAAACGGAATCAAAAACAGCAGAAGAAAAACACACCCTGACAGATCTGCTGCGTTCAGCGCCAGAACAGAGCATTCTCGGCGCTAAACGCCAAATGGCAGCTTCCACGCAAGAAGCAGCATGGTTCTGGCGTTCAACGCCAGACACCACACCAACATGGCGTTGAACGCCCAAAATGCCACCAACCTGCGCTGAAACGCCGATTGTACAACATTTTACATGCTAATTGTTAGATGTAATCCTTAACACCTCAGGATCTTGGACCCCACAAGATCCCACTACCTCACTCACTTCTACCACCATCTCTTCACCACACATCATCCACTCTTCCCATAAACCTACCTCATAAACTCCACCCACTTTCAAAATTCAAAACCCAATTTCCCACCCAAACCACCATTGCCAAAACCTTTCCCCCTCCCTTCCCATATAAAGCCTCCTCTTCATCCAATTCACACAACAATCCCTCTACACTCCTCTTGCCGAAACCACTCTCCTCTCCTTCCATATCCTCTTCTTCCTTCTATTCTCTTCTTTTTTTTTTTTTATATTTTTAGTTGGTTGGTAAAAGCATAGCTTTTTTTTTCCATAACCATTGATGGCACCAAAGCCAGAGAAACTCTTAGAAAGAGAAAGGAAGACAAAAGCTTCCAACAAGGGTCTATAGCTCAGTGGTAACATTTGACTGCAAATCAGAGATCCCTGAGATACCTCAGAGGATATTTCTCCACACAATATTAGAAGCAACTAAGGGGAACATCAAGAGCATCCATCATGCTTCATGAAATAAGAGAAGATCAAAAAGCAATGAGGGAGCAAGCAAAGCAAGAGAGACATAAGAAGAGCTCAAGGAACATCATTGGTTCCTCAAAAGGAAACGCCACCCACTTAAGTGATTCTTCCTTGCCTACTCTCTCTGTTTTCGTTTCCTTTATGTATCCTATGTTTTGGTTCATTACATGATCATTATAGTAGTAATTTGTCTTACAGTTATGAATTCTATGAATCCATCACCTCTCTAAATGAAAAAGTTTAATTCAAAAACAAGAACAGAGTTCAATTTATCTTGAACTTATTTAATTATTGATGTTAATGCTTCATTTTTCAATGATGCTTGAACAGTGCATATTCTTTTGAAGCTGTGTCTAAGAATGTTAAATATTTGCTCTTAAAGATGATACTAGAGACATGTATTATAATCTAAAAAATCAAAAAAATATTCTGAAAAAAAAAATTTTAAGCAAAAACAAAACTGCAGAAAAAAAAAAAAATTAGGCGAAAAAAAAATATATAATGAAAGAAAGCAAGCAGAAAAACACAAAAGCTCACAAAAGTGAAGAGCAACAAAAAGCCAAAAAACCCTTAAAACCAAACAAGGGCAATAAAAGATCCCAAGGCTTGACATCAGGATAGAGGGCCTATAAATAAAATCCTGGTCTAAGCGGCTTAAACCAGCTGTCCCTAACCATGCTTGTGTGTATTCAATGAAAAGAATAGCGGTTAAATAAGTGCCAACAAAAAAAACAGAAAATGTTAAGAACCCTGGAACTCAATGGGGACTCTAGCAAAGCTGATCACAATCTGAAAAGTCCACCAATTATGTGTCTTGGCATTATTTATCTGTGTATACTGGAAAACAAAGTGCTAGGGCAGGCCAAGACTCATAAAGACTGTGTTCAATAATTATCATACTGAACTAGGAGAGCAAAAACACTATTAAATCTGAAGTCCTATAGATGCCAATCATTCACTCAAGGATAAAGTGAGATTCCAAACTATTCAAGAGGAAAAAGCTATAAGTCCCGCTCATGATGAAGCTCTATCATTGATAGTTTGTAATTTATAGTATATTCTCTTCTTTATCCTATTGATTTTCAGTTGTTGGACAAGCAACAATTTAAGTTTGGTGTGTATGAGCGTAATTTATACCTTTTTGACATTGTTTTTAGTATGTTTTTGAGCTTACTTAGTATTTAGGATGTTTTCATTAGTTTTTATGTAATAACATTCTGACTATATTAGTGTTTTCAATTTCATTATTTCGGCTGAAATTGAGGACTTGAGCAAAAATCAATTTAGTTGAAGAAACTGCTGATGCTGTTGATTCTGACCTTTTTGCACTCAAAGTGATCTGAGCTACAGAACTCAAAAGAAGCACGCTTCAATTGGTTGAAATAAAACATATTTCCAGCAATATTAATAGTTATACTTTGCCAGAATAGATGACGTAAAACTGGCGTTCAACGCCAGTTTCTACCCAAATTGGTCAGCGCCAGAAAGGATCCAAAGACAGATATAACCCAAATGGAATCAAAACTTGTTCAACTCCAAAATGCCTCTCACTGCAACACTCAAGCTCACCCAAACACACACCAAGTCGGCCCAGAATATTTATGCATCAATTACTTACCTCATGTAAACCCTAGAGCTAGTGTTATATAAATAGCGTCTTACTAATTGCATTAGACATCTTTGATCAGTTGTATCTATCTTAGATCACGTTTGAGGCTGGCCTCTCGGCCATGTCTAGGCCTAACTTATTTATTTTTAACGTAGAGTTCTACACTCCATATTAAGGTGTGATCTCTGCGTTCCTCAAAATTAATGCAAAATACTACTTTCTATCTATCATTCATTTCGCTTCTAGATTCCATTCGCACCCAAAACTATGAAGAGGTGATATTATGTTGACGTCATCACCATTCTCCCCTATGAACGTGCCTGACAAACACTTCCTTCTACATGAATAAACTAGAATGAATATCTCTTAATCCTTAACCAGAATCTTGGTATAAGCTAGAATGATGGTGCATTCAAGAGAATCCGAAAGTCTAAACCTGTTTGTTGGTT
>QBTX01002826.1:0-14605 GCA_003063285.2 Arachis monticola | reverse complement strand
AATGTACTTTGAATTTGATGAATATTGCTCCTGAAAGAATGAGGAACAAAGAGAAATTTATTGATGATCTGAAAAATCATGAAATTGATTCTTGAAGCAAGAAAAAGAGTGAAAAAAAAAAAAAAGAGCAAAAAAAAAGAAAAAAAAAAAAAAAGCAAGCAAGAAAAAGCCAAATAGCCTAAAACAAAAGCAAGGGTAGCAAGGATCAGCTTTGAGCATCAATGGATAGGAGGGCCCAAGGAATAAAATCCAGCCTAAGCGGCTAAATCAAGCTGTCCCTAACCATGTGCTTGTGTCATGAAAGTCCAAGTGAAAAGCTTGAGACTGGTTGGAAGTCGTGATCCAAAAAGAGTGTGCTTAAGAGCTCTGGACACCACTAACTGGGACTTTAGCAAAGCTGAGTCACAATCTGAAAAGGTTCACCCAGTTAGTGTCTGTGGCATTTGTTTATTGTATCCGGTGGTAATACTGGAAGACAAAGGTGCTTAGGGCACACAGGCCAAGACTCTATAGATACTGTGTCAAGAATCAAACATACACTAGGAGAGTCAAAATACTATCGAATTCTGAGTTCCTTAGGATGCCAATCATTCTGAAAATTTAAAGATACAGGGAGATGCCAAAACTTGTTCAGAACAAAAAGCTACAAGCCCCGCTCATCTAATAAGAATCTGAGCTTCATTTAAAACTGAGAATATTATTACTTCTTTATTTCTGTTAGAAACCTATTTTATCATCTAGTTGCTTGAGGACAAGCAACAGTTTAAGTTTGGTGTTGTGATGAGCGGATATTTTATCGCTTTTTGGGGTAATTTCATGTAGATTATTGCATGTTTCAGTATTTTTAGTAAAAGTAATATTAGTTTTTAGGCAAAAATCATATTTCTGGACTTTACTATGATTTGTGTGTTTTCTGATTGTATCAGGTATTTCTGGCTGAAATTGAGGGAGCTGAGCAAAAATCTGACTAGGCTGAAAAAGGGCTGTGACTTGATGCTGTTGGATCTGACCCCTGCACATCGAAATGGATTTCTGGAGCTACAGAAGCCCAATTGGGCGCTCGTCAACGGCGTTGGAAAGTAGACATCCAAGGGCTTTCCAGCAATATATAATAGTCATACTTTGCGAAGATAGACGACGTTAACTTGGCGTTTAACGCCAAGTTCATGCTGCTGTCTGGAGTTAAACGCCAAGAAAAACACGGAAAAACTCTCGTATACCAACGAAGAGATTATTGCGTATGCCTTGGGGAATCTAAGAGAATATCATTTCAAAATCTGGGTGGTGTTATTAAGACTTGTTGATACGCTTCCAAAACACGTTCATAACCTGGATGAGTTTGGACGTCCTGCTAGAACGGAAGTAAAATGGCTGTGCTCTACACGTGGAAAGCTTTAGGCTCAGCGTCTCCCGATGCAACGCGAGCACCCCCAAGCTGGTTCATGGGGGTTGAGGACCGGTGAGAAGTGGATTTCTGCGTGATGAGGTCGTCACGGATCACTCACCTTCTCTCACTAGGTTTATTAAGCGCGAAAATAAATCATTCTTGGATAAGACAAGCGTGTTGAATGAGGGAAAACAAAGGAATTGTATTAAGTAATCTCGAGCGAGGAGCTATGCCCCAGAGCTCTAACTCAACCCCTTCCAGAACAATGGAGTTTAGAGGCTCATGCCGTCAAGAAGTACATGGTTCAGATTTCAGATCTGAAAATGTCATGGGTCAAGAAATGTCTGTAAAAGTTGTTTGAAATATAAAATAAAAAAAAAAAAAAGAAAAATGAAATAAACAAAGATAATTGGTGCAGAAATCCACTTCTGGGCCCTACTTGGTATCGGTGATGATCTCGCTAAACTCCATTTGTGAGGGTGTGAGCTCGGTGCAGGGGATGGGGCTGAGACTAAAAGCTGTCTCTCCGCACGTGATAGAAAGCCTTTAATACAATTCCTTGGCTGTGTTTCACCATCGCCAGGTATACACGTGACGTTGATTTGGGCGTTTCCAATACTCCTGGGATCTACTGACTGATCTTAGTACGTGTATTTTGCGTAACTCCAGACCTAGCAGCACGTGGAGAAGGTGATGGATCACTGTGCACGCTCATCACCTATTCCTACAACACGCCCAAGTTACGTCGTCTAAACTCCGCCAAAGTATAGACTATATGAACGTTATAGTTGAGGTTGCTGGAAAGCACCTGGATGTCTACTTTCCAACGCCGTTGAGAGCGCGCCTGAATTCAGGACGCTCACCTTTGCTCGATGTCTCCTACACCAGAAATTCGAATTTCAAGTGCAGGGAGGTCAGCGTTCCACATAAATAATCTCTTAGAATTAGCAGCCTCAACGATTTATTCATGTCCTCCTAAGTCACGATTGTTTGCTCAAGGCTCCCTCGTATATATTACACGCCGAGCAATGATGCAGCATTACATACTGAAGAATCACACGAGAGAGAACAAAGGTCTCTAAACAACTCTGTCATAGTAAAGTCCATAGTAGAGATATGATTTTTGCCCTATATTAAAACCGACGTTAGGATATCCGGGATGGAATGACTATTTGTAATGCTATAGCTTCAAAACTACTTAACACATGACTGAGCAACGTTCATAGAGACTGTACAAGACTGCTACAATAGAGAATGTACCTCTCTCCAAAAAGCGTATAAAAAATATATTCCAGTAGGAGCGGGAACCAACAGAACCGCTCATCAGTTAACGTGGGAGCTAACGTAAGAGATGAGGAGTTGTCGAACACGTTAGTGACACTCAACATGATCACTAACGTTGGAGCCAACTACACAACCCCCAAGAGCCGCATTAACCTCCACGTTAACTTGTTAACGTGGTAGCTAACGATGAGGAATGAAGAATGAGCCAACGTTAGTTGCCACTCAACATTGTCACTAAGGTTGGGATGGCTAAGAATGGCACGTTAGAAGCCCACGTTTAAACCCCAAATTTAACGTGGGACCATCTAACGTGAGACCCTAGGGGCACACGAACGTGTTAGTGACAATGTTAGTGTCACTAACATTGTCGAAGGTTGGCAAAAGCCACGCTTTAGAAGCCACGTTAACCCCTAGCTTAAACGGAGCTTTACGTAAAGCAAGAAGGGCACACATTGAACGTTAGATGACAATGTGAGTGTCAACTAACGTCCTCGAAGGAGAGCCTAGCCAACGGCAAAGTTAAAACGCCACGTTAAACCAGTTAACGTGGGCTTAACGTGAGGTAAAGGGGTGCACAGCAACGTTAGTTGGACCAATGTTAAGGCACTAACGTTCTCGAAACTTGTATTTTCACTAAAGTGTTAACAACCCCTAACGTCTTGAGATAAAGTCTCTGCCCACTTTTCACACTTTCTCTCTGCAAGTAAGCCAAGCCCCATTGAAGAAAGGAACTGCTTCAAGCTCACAGATCCAGAGGCCCAAGACTTGAAGAACTAACTAGAAGCTGAGTAGATAGATACTCAGTTGATTATCCGAGGGTGACTTTTGGATTTCAGCTCAGGAGGGGGCTTTTTGGTGGATGCGCATAGGAAGTGACATAAGTTCACCTTACCGCTTTTTATTGAGGATGGAAAGTAGTCTCACTTTGTGCTCACGGGTGTGCGACTACTTCTAGCGAAAACTGCTATTCTGTACATAGGCATCTTTGTCACTATATGGAATGAGATACCTATTAGCTATGTGACCAACTAAAACCCCATTTCATTGGGTGAGGAAAGCTCTGTTGATAATTTGATGGATAAATACTAAATTTTCTTGTTACTTCCTTCTATCTTTCCTTTTGATTTTACCTTGAAAGCTTTGTCGCATCTTCATCCCAATTGGATAGTTTCTTGGAAAAGAAGCTATGCAAAGAGCATAGGATCTAGCTATACGAGATCTCAAGGAAGAGTTGAAATCAAAGGACAAGCATCTCAAAACTCCAACAATTTCCTAGTGCTGAATCAAAACGGTCCTTGAAATGGAGTATACGATAATGTTCCCTCTATTTATCAAATTACGCACTATGAAATAGATTTTCTCCAATCGCTTTTAAGTCAAATCACAATCCATATGAGTGTGGTTAACATCTGGGTATGTGCTGACTAAGATCTAAAATAATACACCTTGACTATTTGCATTACACTATAGCCTTATAGGTGAAAGTGTCTCCGTGGGATAATACGTCCTTACTCAGTAAAGGTAGATGTACTACTGGACCTTCATCTCTATGCTCATAATCGAGAAGCATTGTACCAATGGAATTGGCTATTGATCACAACCCAAGTTTGAGAGATTGCTTAGCAACTTGGAGCTGTGCGAATACAGAAATTAGTATGCGTTGTTGTATACGAAGATCTATCGTTGTAACCGACACTTGACCCCAACAATCCTAAGTTCCACAAGGTCACGTACAATCATAAATTATTTTGTAATTGATGGGCTTTCTGTTAGTTGACTAGTGATCACATTAATTTTGAGGTCAAGAGAGACATGTAAACCAATGGAAGTTTGAAACCAGCGTGGGAGTTAAACGATGCTCTATTGCATCCTATAGCATGCCTACCTGGTTAGTAGACAGAGTCGCTTCCAATGAACTCCCCATTTTCTATCTCACCCATTCTCTTTTATATTCTGCTATCAAGTACGTTTTGTGTATGAGCAATTCTCCCCCTAGTCCCCCATTTTACAATTTGCTATTTCACTTTCTTAGTATACATATAGAGGCTCTCTACATGGTAATCCGCTAGAATTTTACATTTCGGTTAACGTGGCTTGCATCATAAACTGTTAGATGCAACTTTTGTGCTATCATGGATATCGCTTCAAGACAATAGCCAACGTGTATTCATTCCTCTAAATGTAGACAGTTGATCGTTAAGTTGCATACTCACATAAGAAATCCCTGTGTGGGATTCGACCTTCTTCACTCCTCTACTTTGGCTACGCGCTTAGATTCACTTGTATTAACTTTGCGTGACAAAGTGTCTCCGGTGACTCTTTAACGTGTGACAATTTGATGGCTTTTGAGAGGTTTTTGGCACCGAACTGGGATTATTCTGCCTTGAGAGAGACGTATACATGCAAGTTACTCTTTCCCTATTCCTTGGCTTCCTATTGGTCCCTCGATAAACAAGTCTAAGCTAAATGAGGGCTTGCCATCATATGAATCTCCGGGGGATTGATTTGAGTTCCAAGTCTGCATCGACATGAATGGTAATTATCGATATAGATAGCAATTTTCACTAGTAGTCAGTCATTATGAAATTCATGTCTCATGTAAATGATATCTACTCTTTCTCGTGGAGTTAATATTTAGATCATATTCCTGATCACATGATAGCGTATCGATGCATTTTCTTCGACCAAGGCTCCCCCTGTGAGATTTCGTGGTAATGATTTTTTCTTCTGACTCACTTATACATTCAGTATTCATAACTTTCCTTAAGAACACCAAATGACTATCTAGATTGATATGATATATGTATTGCATCACTGACACTAACAAGTAATTCTCTTCTAACAACAGTAAAGAAAAGGTCGCAGTACTGTTACTGACAATTACTCTTCGTCCAAATATATGCTCTGCACTCTGCTTGTCATTCATCGTAACACATCACAGACTCAGTAGGAAAAGACAGTCTGCTGAGCTCGTTCAACTCCCTTTGTATTACTGGAAACGCTGACTGGGAAAACAAACTTCTTAAGGATATGAAGAAGATGGACATGAAGTGAATCTTCCAGAGAGAAATACGGTAGGTCATTTGTGTGTGCGTGAAGTGACAGTAGAGTATGGACTGACTGTTGTGGTAGGAGATTATATATACATTGAAATAACCATGGAGCAACAATGTGACCATCGTCAATGTGAGTGCAACAACGAGTGATCGTGCACACTTACCAGTTAGCGTGCGAGGTGGAGTAGATCACTAGCATAATAATACACTGCATCATGCTGGATATAGTGAATAGAAAGGTATCCCTCAGGCTCGTAGCACAATAATCATTATCCTTTAAACTCAGTGATTGCACTACTTGTTGTTGACAGTTAAGGTGAGCATCCAAAATTCCAACTCATCTTGCTGTATGTTCTCAGGACACATATTATTGAGTTTACTGTAGAGGGCCAGCAACTCTTAGGATTAGCTCTAGTCAGCCAACTCTCCCGAACCAGTTGGTTCAAGATGCATGCCTGTTTGATAGTTCAGAGGGACCCATCTGACTCGTTCGGAGGAGAGATGTCCAAGAAGTACCTTCACTTACTCAAGTTCACTCCTCCAACACTTAAACACCCTTCCCTAGAATATGTGAACAAGTGAAGTCCAATGGCGTTCAATACATACAAACCACAGGCATATAGCTGGTTTATACTGTATCTCCTCTTTCCTCAGACCCTTAGGTGTAGCCACCTACGCTTGTCTTTGGTCCCGATTTCTCTAACTCAATGACATACTCGTAAGGCGAACCTAGAGGGGTTACGTTAAGTCTTGTAGTTCCAAAGTGAGAGTTTTCACTTGGACAACACTTGGGATGAATCCCGATCGATGTGTTAGATGAACAAATTTTTAGTAACACACCAAGAAATTACCGTTACCAGCCCCTCAACGTGAATGATTCAATCGGAGCACCTACAGAGCCTAGAAAGAGCTGGTTCTCTACAAACTCTCTACAGCATAGGCATAACCCTCGCATGGTGAATATGGCAGCAACTAACATAACAACAGCTAGTGGGAGAAGTTTAAACTATAGGGTCCTAACAAGGAGATGTCTCAAATCTGAACTAGTTCAATTGAATGGGTGCCTAGCCTTATTGCTTACTCTTTTTGCATTTTTGTTTTTCACTTCCTTTGTTCTTTCCCTTTCCTATTAGGACCTGCTCGTATGTCTATCTTATGAAGTCTCAGGACTGTCATGTGGTATATGAATCACAAAGTAAGAAGGAGCTGGTGTCGAGCCAGATTAGAGATACCGTAGTTTGCATGAGGTTCTTCCTACCTTTTGGTTGAACCAACTTAGCTTGTAACTATCAAGAAGATGAGGGACGTACCCCCAAAGATTGAGTCATGAAAGAATGCCACTTCCAAGATGTCACTTGAATAACTAATAAGGGATTGAATGACTGTGACGTGCTTCAAACGTTAACCTGCTGGGCGTTAGTGACAAACGCAAAAGAGTGATTCTATTCCAGTAGGAGCGGGAACCAACCGGTGATTAGCCGRACTGTGACAGAGTGCGTGAGCATAGTTTTCACTGCGAGGATGGGAAGTAGCCACTGACAACGGTGACACCCTACATAGAGCTTGCCATGGAAGGGACCTGCGTGTGAGAAGAGGATTTCAAGGAAGAGTTGAAGTCAGAAGACAAAGCATCTCCAAAACTCCAACATATTCCCCAGTACTACATATCAAAGTAACATTGTTCCCTCTTTTATTTTTATAATCAAATCTAGTAATTTCACTTTTAATCCAAATAATCCTATTGATATCCTGACTAAGATTAATAAAATAAATATTGATTGCTTCAAACCAATAATCTCTGTGGATTCGACCCTTACTCACGTAAGGTATTACTTGGACGACCCAGTACACTTGCTGGTTAGTTGAACGGAATTGTGCAAGTAATCAGTTAGTTAAATTAGTTCTCTTTGGCACATGCCAAAGAGCCATTAATTAAGGATCACAATTTCGTCCACCAGTAACAAAGTGCAGATAGTGCAGAAATCCACTTCCGGGGCCCACTTGGTTTGTGTTTGGGATGAGTTTTGAAGCTTTCATGTGCATAGGCCATTCCTGGAGTTAAACGCCAGCTTGGATGCCAGTTTGGGCATTTAACTCCAGTTCTGGTGCTAGTTCCGGCGTTTAACCTACAGAAAAGGGTCTCTGGTGGGCATTTGGACGCTAGTTTAGGCCATCAAATCTCAGACAAAGTATGAATTATTATACATTGCTGGAAAGCCCATAATGTCTACTTTCCAACACAATTGAAAGCGCGCCAATTGAGCTACTGTAGCTCCAGAAAATCCACTTCGAGTGCAGGAGGGTCAGAATCCAACAACATCTGCAGTCCTTTCTCAGCCTCTGAATCAGACTTTTGCTCAGATACCTCAATTTCAGCCAGAAAATACCTGAAATTACAGAAAAACACAAACTCATAGTAAAGTTTAGAAATGTGATTTTTGCATAAAAACTAATAAAAATATACTAAAAAGTAACTAAAACATACTAAAAACTACCCAAAAACAATGCCAAAAAGCATATAAAATATCCGCTCATCAATAGCCTACCCTTTACATATACCATTGTTAAACCCTTTTGAGCTTTATTTGCCCCATTTTTCTTAATATCACCACATCACAACCATAAGCGAAAAACCATGAATAACCTTGGATTGTATCCTTGATTAGCTTAGGTTGGAGAAGTGTGTTTCATTTAAGTGTGGGGGAATATTGGGAAACATTGGTAGTGATTGAAAATATCACTTTTGTGTATTTATTGAAAATCTCAAAAAATGGGTGCATTCATGTATGAGCTACTAAAACTATATGCATTGTCACTTTTGTAAAAAAAAAAACATTATCATCATAAAAGGGGATGAAAGTTATCCCGAAGAAAAGAAAAATGAATAAGAAATGCATATGTGATATGATAGATGAGCCATACATGAGTGATTATGGAAAAGAATTGGTGGAAGGTTAGGATTTCCTTTTGTTTTGATTTGGTTGATATAGGTTGATGTGGAGACTTAAACTAATCAAGGATTCAACCATTTTAGTCCACTTAGCCATATCTATCCCACCTTTACCCTAACCCCTTTACAACCGTATGAAGTCCTCATGATAATTGCATTCATGCATCACTTATTGTTGATTGTTAGAAGAAAAGCAATTCCTTGAAAGCATGATTAGAAGAGACTTGAGTGATTGAAAACCTAAACACCGAGTGATTAGAGTGTATATACACCTAGTGAGGGTTCAATTGCTCGATTCTATGTTTCCACTTCTCTTTATCGTGCATTCTTGCAAGTTGCTTAATTTTGATAAGTGAATCAATACTCTAGATCTTGTTTGCATTGAATTAATTCATTGATTAGCCCTATCTTGTCTATACTTGCTTGGAATTGGATTGCTTGCTTGTTTTCACCAAATCAACATGACATTATAGATAGATAGATAGACATATTGCATATACATACTTGCATGCATGTAGATAGTTGCATTTAATAAGTTGATCACCCCTTTGATCATTCTCCTTGTTGGTTTAGCATGAGGACATGCTATTGTTTAAGTGTGGGGAATTGATGAATCTATATTTTCCGATATAATTTGGCTTGATTTGAATGGATTCTAGCATATGAACTCACACTTAAGCACTCAAATAGCATACTTTTGTGTTTGATCCCTAATTTGATCCTAAATGTGAAAACATGCAATTTTGTGCTTTAATAGAGCAAATTAATTCCACTTTTATGTCATTCGATGCCGTGATATGGTTTATGAGTGATTTCAGGCCTTGAAGGCAAGAATGGATAGCCAAAAGTGGAAGGAAGCATGTGCAAGGGAGAAAACATGAAGAAAACAAGGAAAAGCACACACAGTAAAGTGTGCACATGCACAGCCCTGCGTGCAAACGCACAAGAGGAAATTTCTATGCGTGCGTGCGCATAAGAACCTGTGCGTATGCACAGGAGCCGAAATAGTTAAGTGTGCGGACGCACACATCTGTGCGTCTGCACAGGTCCCTGCACGTGACTTTGTTAATGAAATGCGTGCTGTGCGTTTTCTGAAGGCTTTTGGCCCAAAATTTTGAAGGCTGGGAACTGAATTTGGAGTGCTATAAAAGCGGGGTTCAACACATATCAAAGGGGGGCTCACTTAGATAGTTTTAGAGAGTAATTAGGAGTAGGAGTAGGAGTAGGAGTAGTGTAGCATTGCTCTCTTAGGGTTTAATTTTCATCTCCATTATAGCATTTTATAGCAAGCTTTTCTTTTGGATTTTGCTTCTTTAATTATAAGTACTCTCAATTTTCTCTTTAATTACATTGTCTTTATTTTCATTTCCTCTTGGTTCAAGTGCTTTGTTTATATTTCCAATTTTGAGTTCTTGAAGTTTTGATTAATGAATTTTATGTTTCATGCGTCCTTTATGTTTGATTGTTTGTTTATATTTTGTTTTGTTGACAGTTGGTTATAGTTCCTATTTTTTCTTGCAATTTTCCATACTTCACTTTTATGCACACAAGGTGTTTGTGAAAATGCCAACGTTAGATTTTGAGTAGATTTTTCACACCTTGGCTTGTGGTTTGAGTTCCTAGGATACTAGAGTCATAATGTCTGACATTTAATGGTAATTATTGGGTAGTTAGTTGACTCTTGTTTCCATTGACGCTAGCCTTTTATCAACTAGTTTGATAAGTTGGTTAGGACTTATGGATTAAGGTCAAATATGCTTGCTTGACTTACTCCTCAATGGTTGGGGTTAACTAGGTGAGATTGACTCATTAAAATTACCATAGTTGTGGTTATGGCGATGATAGGATTCCTTGGATCCTTGATGACAAGTCATCTTATGCTAGTTTTACAAGCATTTTTCATTTGTTTCGCTAGGTTTTATGCACTTTCTTGCATAATAAGTGATTGGAGTGGAATTTCATGATTATTTTGAATCAATCAAACATCATTTATTTTACACAAAATCATAAGGTTTATGCTAGAATTAATTGATTTCATGAATAACGCAAAGACCTTGTGGTTTTGGTGAGACTTTGATTGCATGTTTGGTTGTTTTTAGGTGAAGAAATGAAGAAAGGGGGAAGCAAACAGTAAAGGGTTACGTTCAGAGAAGGAACGCCACACTCGGCAGCATACATGGATGGCGCTCATTTCCAAAGAGAGTGCCACGCTCACTAAGCAAGCATTTTTGTGGATTTTCAAGTAGGGCGGCAAGCTTGTGCTATCCGTACGTACTAGGCAGCGCTCCATAAGCCAGCATAGTGCTCACTAAGAGAGCACTAAGGAAGAAAACAAGCGCATGAGAGGAGCACGCTTAGAGAATGAACGTTGCGCTCATTGTTTAAACGGAGCGCTCCACTGGAAGCATGCATCCTGACCCACTTCAAACAAGTGCCATTTTGATCCACTTCTTCACAGGCCAAAAAGCCCACTCTAAGTGCTTAATGAGGGAAATAGAAAGTGTATAAAAAGGAACAAATTTGATCTGAGAAGGACTTTTTTTGCTATCTTTTAATTTTCCTTTTAGAATTTTAGAGTCGGAGATTAGATCTAAGTTTACCTTCATTTAGCTTTTCTCTTTTAATTTTTTCCTTTCGAGAGTTTTAGAATTGAGATCAGATCTAGTTTTTTTTTTTCTTTTCTGTTTCGTTTTCTCTCTTCTGCAATTTCTTCTTTCTGATTTTGTTACTTCCCTGAAATTGTCAATTTCTCTTTAGGATTTTAGAGTTGATCTAAGTTTTCTTTCTGTTTTGGTTCTTCTGCAAGTTCTCTTCGTCTCATAATTCTCTATTTTACTGCAATTTACGATTCCAGTCTTGTTCTGAATCCCAGTTCCCAAATCCTTTTATTCTTCAAGCAAGTTAAGTTCCTTGGCACTTTAGATTCAGCAATTTAAATTTCTTGCACTTTAAGTTTCAGTCATTTACCTTTCTTGCAATTTACGTTTCAACTCATTTACATACTTGTACTTTAAGTTTCTACAATTTACTTCTTCTGCACTTTAAGATTCTGTCAATTTTCATTCTGCACTCTAGTTCACTTGCAATTTTACTTCTGTTAATCAAACTTCACTCAATTTATCAAATATTCGCTTAACTAAATTCATCACCATACTAAAATTGCTCAATCCATCAATCCCTGTGGGATCGACCTCACTCTTTTGAGTTATTACTACTTGATGCGACCAGGTACACTTGCCATTGAGTTTGTGTGGAATCGTTTTTCCCTCATCAAGTTTTTGGCGCCGTTGCTGAGGATTGATATAGATTGACAATGATTACGTAGGGTGATAATCTAGATTAAGCATTTTTTCTTTGTTTTTATCAAGCACACTAACTGTTTGAGCTTTTATTTAAGCTAATCTTAACCTCATTCTAGCTATAGATTGAACTGTTTTTGGTTTCTTGTTTTGTGTGTGTTTTATGCCAGGAYGAAGAAGAAATGAATCCACCTCCTTTGATTCTGAATCAGAGAGAACATTTCTGAGATTGAGAAGAGAAGCAAGAGGGAAGGGAGTTGTTGGAGAAGAAAACTCAAAAGAAGAAGACCAAGAAATGGAAGGGAATGCCCCTAATCCACCAGAAGAGGTAGCTAATAACAATGGCCAGCCTCAAAGGAGAGTTCTAGCCTCCTACAACTTCCCCAATGCAAGAAACTGTGGGAGTAGCATACTCACTCCAAATGTTCATGCAAACAACTTTGAGTTGAAACCTCAACTCATTACACTGGTGCAGAACAACTGTTTTTATGGAAGAGGTCCCTTGGAAGATCCAAATCAGCACCTAGCCATCTTTCTGAGGATATGTGACACAGTTAAGACAAATGGTGTACACCCAGACATCTATAAGTTGCTGCTGTTTTCATTTTTCCTAAGGGATAAGGCAACTCAATGGTTAGAAGCATTTTCCAAAGAAAGCATCAACAACTGGGAGGATTTAGTGAGCAAATTTTTGGCTAAATTCTACCCACCTCAAAGGATCATAAGATTGAAGACAGAGGTGCAATCCTTCACCCAAATGGATGGAGAATCACTTTATAAGGCCTGGGAAAGATACAAAACCTTGATTAGAAAGTGTCCACTGGAGATATTTAATGAATGGGACAGACTTCAAAATTTCTATGAGGGATTGACTTTAAAAGCTCAAGAAGCTTTGGATTATTCTACTGGAGGTGTAGTGTAACTAATGAAGACAGCTGAGGAAACTCAGAATCTAATAGATACTATAGCCAACGACTAATACTTCTATGCTCATCAAAGGCAGCGCCAACCAGCTCCAAAGAGAGGCGTGTTAGAACTTGAAAGTGTGGACACCATCTTGGCACAAAACAAGGTGATGCATCAACAAATTCAACAACAAATAGAGATGACGGCCAATAGGATTGATGGTCTTCAAATTGCAGCAGTAAACACTACAAATCAACCATCACCTATATGGGGACAAAATGAAGAGATCTATGAAGAGCAACAGCCTGAGCAAGTCCAATACATGCACAACCAAGGAGCTGGATAAAATGAGTTCCATGGAGATACCTACAACTCATCATGGAGGAACCACCCCAATTTGAGGTGAGGAGATAACCAAAACCAGTAGCCTTGGCAGAAAAATTCCAACCAAAACAGTTCACGTACCACAAACCATCAAAACCATCAAAATACTAACCAAAATCCATACAGAAAACCACAAAATAACTAACCTCCATTCAACTACTATCCACCCAATAACCCCTCAGCTAACCAAAATAACTTTCACCCACCATCCACATCCTACAATCAACCACAACCACCCCAAAAATCCCAAAGAATCTCCAATCTGGAGATGATGATGGAGAAGATGATCAAGCATCAAGAGCTAGCTGATAAACCATTATTTTATGATTTATATTGTGTTTAATTGACTGGTTTTATCAAGTCTTCACCCACTTATTCATATAATTTGCATGTATTTATAATTCCTTCCTAAAAATATTCAATGATTGAAAACTTGCTTCCCAAAGATCTTTTGATTATACATTTTTACTCTCTTTTATACCATTCGGTTCCGTGATCTGTGTGTTAAGTGTTTCAGGCTTCATAGGGCAGGAATGACTTAGAAAATGGAGAGGAAGTGTGCAAAAATGGAAGGAACACGAGAAATTGAGGAGGTGATCAGTGAGAAGTGACGCGGGCGCATGGCTCACGCGACCACGCGAAATGGAGAAATTCACAGCGACGCGAACGCACACCTAACGCAAACGCGTGGATTGAAAGCTGCACAAGTGACGCGAATGCATGGACGACGCGCACGTGTGGCACGGAAAACGTGTCGCTAGCATAGATTCTGGGCTGCATTTTAACCCAGTTTTCGGCCCAGAAACGCAGATTAGAGCCATGGAACATGCAGAGACAAAAGATAACATTCATTCTAGAGAATTTTTAGTTTTTAGATCTGATTCTACTCCTCCTCTAGGTTTTTCTCTCTACACATTCATAGTTCTTAAGATTTGATTTTTATTGCTTTTTGGCTTGGGATATTGAGAAGAGTTGTTACTTCCGTAAGACTTAATCATTCTAGTTTGTTCTCTTTACTTATTGCTTACTCTTTCATATCCTTAATTCGTTCAGGGTTACAATTGGATTATTTTTAGAATTTATTAATACAAGAACCATTTTTATTTTTAATTGATCTTTTTTATTATTGTCTATCATGTCTGGTGCACAAAATTGTGATCATCAATGGCGCCATCAACATGGTACGCTCAATTTCAATCTCAACTCTTTATCACAACTTCGCACAACTAACCAACAAGTGCACTGGGTCGTCCAAGTAATAAACCTTACGCGAGTAAGGGTCGATCCCACGGAGATTGTTGGTATGAAGCAAGCTATGGTCATCTTGTAAATCTCAGTC
>QBTX01002825.1:0-14610 GCA_003063285.2 Arachis monticola | reverse complement strand
CGTCTCACGGCGTTCAAAACCCCACATTCAGTTTTATCTTTGCGTTGATGACCCGCTTGTTTTGCGCGTTTTTTAGAGACCGCCACAAAAACTCTGGCGAAGTTTTTAGCAAAACCAACAACCTAGAAGTACGCTTCTAACGCGTGTTTGTAGGGAAACCGCCGGGCAAAGTGCTCATAATGCACATTTCTTTTTCCGGACATTGTTACTTCTCTTCTCCGATACAGTTAGTTCTGTGTCCAAGGCTTGTCAGTAAAAGCTGCGGCGCTCGTCGAACACTATTATACAAACTAATATAAGAAAAATCATCAAAATTTAAATATAAAAAAAAAAAAAAAAAAAAAAAAAAAAAAATTTGATTTTAGAATTAAAAAATCTGTGCTTAATCTTTTGGAATATGTCATGAATTCAGCAATGGTATGTGTTTCTCATTCCTTATTGGGCGAATTTTAGATATTCCTTTTTATGAATATTGCGTGTAAGTCGTATTTAACTTAATATTGTTTCCTAAGAAAATTTAGCGAATTGTACATGTTGTGGAGAAAATACTGCTATCCTAGAAGGAAACAAAAGGATCTTACTATCAATCTGAAGAAGATGCTACTCTGACAGAAGCCATAACCAGATTAGACTGAACTACATTTTGCATCATCGTAAAACTTAGTGCAAAAAGAGAATACCCCAAAGTATACTCATGTGCTTGTCAGAACATTCTGAATATTGCAATATGTTAATCCCTTAATTGTAAATAAATAAAAGAAATACTGGAACATGCCAGTAATTGTGTCACCCTCGTTTAGCGGCGGTTTTTTGAACGAACGCCGCGAAATACTTATTTGGCGGCGGTTATGCCAGCGGTTATTAAAAACCGACGCCGAATATAACCCCCGCGCCCATAACCGTGGCAGTTGGGAGAGCCGCCGGTCTTTGATTTTGCGGCGGTTTAAAACCGCCGCTAATCATTTTAAAAAACGCCGCTATGCTCCGCCTCTGCTGTAGTGATATTTGACTATACATGTATATTTGTGTCATTATAATAATTTTAAGCATCAACTGGATTTTTAAAACAAACAAATAAAAAACAAAAATAATGCACAAAAAAAAAAAACATATTAATTAGATGGCATCCTAAACAAAATGCTGTAACTATAGTAGTATTTCTGACACAATTTATATATAAATTCCAGCATGGAATGATTTAAAATTGAAGCTGTAATAATTCAATTATTTTCATTTAGAGATGGAAAAAAATAGCATATTTTCAAGCGAACTTCTTTAGGGCTATATTTTTCCAGCATGGAATTTCTCTAGCATATTTCCAACTAAACTAACACTCGCCAATTTAATCATGGGCTATATAAGGCAAGCATTTTTATTTTTCCGATTATATATTAGAAAAAATGCATATCCACAGAAGACAAAAAATAACTTCATCATCGCCACCAGCCTTCATAACCGCTTTCATTAAATTTTCAGGCACAATATTTTTCTTCCTTTATTTTCTCATAACAAAACAATATTTAGAATGCAATCATCACAAAAAATCAAATAAAACAAAAAGAACCAAAGATATATACCTCTTCTCACCTTCAGAAAGTGGCTTCTTCTTTGGTGGTGCAAGGTCTTGTCTAGTTCATTCACAACTATATTCACTGACAACAACAACATTCAGTGAATTTCGTAAACATGATTTTAACTCCTAGTTATCTGCTACCACTGCAAAAAAAAAAAAGATCACATAAATTTCCTAAAATTCAATATACAAACCCTAAAATCACATTATCACAATGAAACCATCTCATCAAACCATCGTATATTTAAGCTTCAAACAAAAAATAAACTGCTCCTATTCATCAAAATTCAATTTACCTAAGTTTATCTTAACATTGTTAGCATTAGCTTGCTATTTGTCTTCATATCAGCATTCAGAATTTCACCCAATTTAAGAACATGTATAAAAAATCAGCTTTATTTTTGCCAAAAATCGTATTCATTGTTGAATAGTTTCAATTTTTCACAGAAGATTTGCCTAACATTAATGTCGTGAGTTTGTTAACATCAATGTCACAAGCTTTTAAAAGAAAGTTATCAAATTAACCGTATCCAAGAACAAATAACACCATTTTACCATCTAAGCCACTACTAAAGTTAGTATGAAACCAATAATTAATCATTGTGAAAACCAAAGTTCAATGAAACTGTATTTATAAGAATTAAGAGGCTCAACAAAATATCAATATACAGAATTCCTAGCTGAGCATCTAAAAAGAAGAAGAAAAAAGAGCAAGCTAATGCTGTAATCCAGGAAACAAAGGATCATAACGAAAAAGCTCAACATACTGTTTCAGATAAAAGAAAAGAAAATCATCCTTCCAACCCACATCTTATTGGTACCACTATGATAGAATAACATATATACTAAAACTTTTTTAACAAAGATTTGTATTTCTCTATCAAGTAAATACAAATAAAAGAATAGTCTCATCTGATAAATTATACAGAATTGATATGAGAATTGATAAGCAATTCTAAATTACATTTCTATTCAGAAAATTCTAAATCCTAATCCTTTGCAATGAAGCATTAAGAACATCAATAATTCCATCAAAACTACTAAGCTTGGAACCCACCAGAGAGATAAAATTACTAAACTAACCTCTTCTTTTAAAGGAATCATGGACAATTTCAATCAGAAAATATTGCTTTCAACCTGTTGTTTCTTAATTCAAACACATTAAAACACAAAATAATTATTCTTCATCTCGAGGCATTGTCCATACCAAAGCAGTTAACTAAATGACAATCCATTTGTTCATACAAACAATCAGATAGAAAGAGAGCGCGAGAAAGAAAGAAGAGGAAGAGAGATAGAGATAATCTAGAAAAGAATTGATTATGATAGTGTGCTAGTTAAAAAGTTTATTTGACTACTACATTCTTGATTTAGCTACTTGATCTATTATAGTTTATGCATACTCCTGCAGAATCCAGAATTCAAGTTAAATCACCAATTCAAATTAATTCACCAACTCATGTTCATGAAATACATCAAATAGACTAAACAGAAACATTAACAAAAATTAATTTCAATTCCTTACTTTATACTTTCTCACTATATACATGTCCATTACCAAGCACACTGATTGAACAATCTATCATTTTATATCTGCATAAAGGAATAGATGACAATTCATAACATGTATGAACTTACAAAGTAGATTCAAAATACAAAATCACTACCCCATAAAATATTTTGGATACAGTAAATAGACTTGTAAAATCATCAGCATGTTCATATTATTTGTATAAAGTTATGTATGTATAAGCTATGACCGTAGTCAAATTAAGTATACCAAAACTAGTTCCTCAATGATTATAGAGCTGTTTTCGTCCTTTTCAAAATGTTCATAAGAACACCGTGCATGTTGCTCCAACCTATCAAGTGCTTCAAGTTGATGAACACTGAGTGTAGCTGCACAAAGCTCATCAAAATTCATCCTTCTATATTGCAATGCATTAAGCTGCAACCCAAATTCATTTTAATCAGCGAGCACTATTGGTGCAAATGCTATTTATATAATGTGTGGAAGTATTAGTATATTTAAATCATAGAACTTACTGATCCAGAAAAGTCAAGAATGCATGATTCCATAGCATTTATTGCCTTTTTCATCGAGATCTGACCATGTCAAATTTGTGAGATGGCAAACACCATCATCTTAACCAAGTATATAAAAAGATTTTGAAACAAAACTAACCGCTTTGATGTTTTCTAGGCTAATGGTTCCATTTTTGTTTGGCTCCAAAAGTGTAAACTCCTCCTTTAAATAAAGCAGTTCGTTTACAGTTAATGTCTTAGAGACTTAGACAGTGCCTGTGTTGCTGCCCATGAAAATAATATTCTGCTTAGTTATTGAGAAGCTTAATGTATAGTGGGATCATTTAAAAGCAGAAAGAACAATAAATAACAAAGAAAAAAAAGTACCTAAAAATGCAATGCTTCAGCCACCTTCAATATTGGCAGGCGGTGTCCTGTCTGGTGCGTCTGGTAGCCATTTTTCATTACATTCAAGTTCAGAGTCAGTCATGAGCAGCATGAAAGAAAAGGATACCACGTAGCTGTTGCACAATATCTTTAAGTGTGCTTTCTTCTTTTTTCAATTTTGAAGGCTCAGCCTCATCCTTAGGCAGAGCTGATTTAGCTTTTTCAATTTATTCCATCCAAAGCTTGACACCATCTCTGAAGAAGGGAAAACTGTGCAAGGTTAGGGCTAGGACTTTCTACAGGTCCGAATTACACATTCTCTATCTTCTCTGTCAGTTACTGCTTCCATCACCAGCGAATTCTTCCTACTTTTTCACCGGTGATATGTCTAGGTTTTGAACCACAAATTGATTTATGGATACTCCACATCTGCCTCAATCATAGGGAGAGAGAGAAAAAGAAAGATAAAAGAAATCAAGTAATGATCTGATTTTTAAAATATGCATTTAAACGTTACACAACTAACCTCAAATGGATCACTCTGCAGAATGCTGCTTGATAGGTAAATGGACACAGTTTTACGGATCCAACAGCGGCGGTGGCATCCATTACCGTGGTCACCTCATTTCTCTTCTTTTCTCTATGGATCTAGCATCCTTCTCTGTGACCGTCGCTGTCGACGCCACCCTCTTCTCCTTCTTCCGTCGTTCTTTGTTTCTTTACCGTTGTTTTCTTCTTCTCTTCTCTGCGACATCGAAAGAGAAAGTCTTTCCCTTGCTGGTGCCAATTACTCCCCCTTTCAAAACTTACAGTGCACTCTCTCATCTTCTCTTCTTGTTAACAATAGAAATGCAGCTGCAACAAAACCATTTCCAATTTGAATTTGAATCAAAATCCCGCCCAATTACTTCTTTATTTGAGAACTGCCAGCTGCCCAACTTTGAGAGCAAGAACTTGTCAATTACACATAGCTCCACGTGTTGGTAATAAAATGCTCCACTTGTCACTCACAGACCACTTTACTACTCTCCAATGAGATATTAATAGATAATGCACACCAAAAAAGAAAACATATTAATTAGATGGCATCCTAAACAAAATGCTGTAACTATAGCAGTATTTCTGACACAATTCATATAAATTCCAGCATGGAATGATTTAAAATTGAAGCTGTGATAATTTAATTATTTCCATTTATAGATGAAAAAAAATAGCATATTTCCAACTGAACTTCTCTAGGGCTATATTTTCCCAACATGGAACTTCTCTAGCATATTTCTAACTAAACTAACACTTGGCAATTTAATCATGGGATATATAAGGAAAGCATTCTTATTTTTCCGATTATATATTAGAAAAAATACATATCCACAGATGACAAAAATAACTTCATCATCGCCACCAGCCCTCACAACCGCTTTCATTAAACTCCCAGGCACAATTTTTTTCTTCCTTTATTTTCCCATAACAAAATAATATTTAGAATGCAATCATCACAAAAAATCATATAAAACAAATAGAACCAAAGATATATACCTCTTCTCACCTTCAGAAAGTGGCTTCTTTTTTGGTGGTACAAAGTCTTGTCTAGTTCATTCACAACCATATTCACTAACAACAGCAACATTCAGTAAATTTCGTAAACATTATTTTAACTCCTAGTTATCTGCTACCACTGCAAAAAAAAAAGATCACATAAATTTCCTAAAATTCAATATACAAACCCTAAAATCACATTATCACAATGAAACTATCTCAACAAACCATCGTATTTTTAAGCTTCAAACAAAAAATAAATTGCTCTTGTTCATCAAAATTCAATTTGCCTAAGTTTACCTTAACATTGTTAGCATTAGCTTGCCATTTGTCTTCATATCAGCATTTAGAATTTCACCCAGTTTAAGAACATGTATAAAAAGCAGCTTTATTTTTGCCAAGAATCGTATTCATTGTTGAAGAGTTTCAATTTTGCACAGAAGATTTGCCGAACAACAATTTCGTGAGTTTGTTAACATCAATGTCGCAAGCTTTTAAAAGAAAGTTATCAAATTAACCATATCCAAGAACAAATAACACCTTTTTACCATCTAAGCCACTACTAAAGTTAGTGTGAAATCAACAATTAATCATTGTGAAAACCAAAGTTCAATGAAATTGCATTTATAAGAATTAAGAGGCTCAACAAAATATTAATATACAAAATCGCTAGCAAAGCATCTAAACAGAAGAAGAAAAAAGAGCAAGCTAATGCTATAATCCAGGAAACAAAGGATCATAATGAAAAAGCTCAACATACTGTTTCAGATAAAAGAAAAGAAAAGAAAATGATCATTCCAACCCACATCTTATTGGTACCACTATGATAGAGTAACATATATACTGAAACTTTTTTAACAAAGATTTGTATTTCTCTCTCAAGTAAATACAAATAAAAGAACAGTCTCGTCTGATAAATTATACAAAATTGATATGAGAATTTGTTCATGCCTTGGGTCGAGCTGTACGACCCGGGCTGAGGAAAGACAAGTCGACCGATCTCTTCAGGTCAGGATTACTCGAGCTCCTCTCAAAAGAGCTCGGCCAAATCGCTACAGAGGCCCAAGAAGGCCCAAACAGAGGAACACGACCCAAATCTAAAGAAAGCCCAAGATTAGAAAGATAAGGGAGGTTCCCTTGAAGATAAAGATGACATCACTCAAAGATAAGATAAGATAATTATCTTATCTCAAAAGAAGATCACTCCACATCATTATAAATACACTAGAGCACCCAGGTATAACTCATACTCTGATTCCACTAAATACCTGCTTTAAACCTATGCTAACTTAGGCATCGGAGTCCCTTACAGGTACCACCCCCTCCGGTGATCAAGGATCAGCGACATCACCAAGATTAACAAGCCGGACACGTCAACTCCGGCTACCTCAACAGATCTCGTCCGAGATCAACCTAACAGTTTCAGGTAACCCTCGGAACATTGGCGCCGTTACCGGAGAACCTGGAAGTCATCCCATCACCATGGCGGACAACCTTGACAACGACCATGACTCCAGATTGGAGGAGAGAACTCCGCATAAAAACACGGACACCACACCAAAGGATACGCCTCAACCAAACAAAGACAAGAATTTTCCAAACACAGAAAACATGGAAGCCCTACAAGCTCAACAAGATCGCCTCAAACAGCTCGAAAAAGAGGCCGAACATCAATGGGAGGCCGAAAGAAACCTCCAGAGAGAAACTAGACGACGTTGAGAGTTGGAGGACAAACTCCTAAAACTCGAAGCCGACCTGAAAACCAAAACAATCTAAACAGGCCGCGATAACACATCCCACAAAGATCAAGACCCATTCATCAAGGAAATCATGAAAGCTAAGGTTCCAAAGGATTTTAAACCTCCCGACATGACCCCATACGATGGTACCTCCGATCCCAGCCATCATTTCAGCAATTTCAGAAGCAGAATGTATCTCACTGACGCCTCAGATGCTACTCGATGCAAAGCCTTTCCGACCACTTTAACAAGGACAGCAATTAAGTGGTTCGACAATCTGCCCCCTAGATCCATCACAAGTTTTGACGACTTAGCCAAGAAATTTCTTGCCAGATTTTCCATCTAGAAAGACAAAGCCAAACACGCCCCAAGCTTATTAGGAATCAAGCAAGGAGATCGGGAGAGTCTTCGCAATTACATGGAAAGATTCAACAAAGCATGTCTGGACATACAGGATTTGCCAACAGAAGCCGCCATCATAGGTCTCATCAATGGCCTACGTGAAGGACCTTTTGGTCACTCCATATTAAAGAAACATCCTACCTCTCTGAATGATGTACAAGAATGAGCAGAGAAGTATATCAACATGGAGGAAAACTCTCGACTAGGAGAGACCTCAAAATCCGGATTCTCCTACCCCTCTCGGGACAAAGATAAAGAGTCCAAGAAAAAAAGATCAACATGGAGAGAAGATTAAAAATACCATAGTTACACCCCTCTTCGGGTGTCTCTCGTGGAAGTTTACCGAGAAGTATGCCACATTGAGAAGATCCCACCACCTCGACCAATCAAAGGCAAAAGAGGAGGTGGAAATCGGACAGAATATTGTGAATATCATCGAATCTATGGACATCCCACCAACGAGTGCTTCAACTTGAAAAATATCATAGAAAAGTTGGTAAGAGAGGGGAGACTAGATCGGTACTTAGCTAGCAAGATGGATGAGCCCAGAAAAAGAAGACGTGACGAAGAGGTCGGATGAACTAAACGACAACCTCTCACCCTGCAGAGACATGTCCACATGATAAATGGAGGATTTGAAGGAGGAGGAATCTTCAAATCATCTCGCAAGAGACATCTTAAGGAGATATATCATGTCGAGGGAGAGGAAGGAGCACCCGACCTCCCTACTATTACTTTCACCAAAGAGGATGCGGCAGGCATCATCTCAGGACATGATAATCCCATGGTCATCACGGTCATATTGGCCAACGCTAATCTTCACCACACACTGGTGGACCAAGGAAGCTCAGCAGATATCTTGTTTAAATCTGCCTTCGACAAACTCGGTTTACAGGAAAAAGAGCTCAGAGCATATCTGAACAGCTTGTTTGGATTAGGATACACTCCAATCCAACCACTTGGATACATTTCACTACACACAACTTTCGGAAAAGGAACCCGATCGAAGACACTCAACATAGAATACATCGTGGTCGATGTGGGCTCAGCATACAACGCCTTGATAGGTCGGACAAGACTAAATCAGCTCGCCGCGGTAGTTTCAACTCCATATTTATGCATGAAATTCCTAACTTCTGAAGGGATCTCCACGATAAAAAGAGACCAGAAAACCGCGCGATGATGTTACGATGAAAGTTTAAACCTTAGAGGCAAAGGAGAAGAAATCAACACTATTGAACTCGGGGGAGTTTGATGTCGGAAAGAGCTTCGCCCACAACCAGAGGGCGAGATCGAGGAAGTCCATATCGGGGACACCCCAGATAAGACAACAAATATTGGGGCGACTTTGAAAGAAGACATAAAGAAATCTCTGATACAGTTCCTAAGAGATAATGTCAACCTTTTTGCATGGAAGGCCGCAGACATGCCGGGCATAGATCCTAAGCTAATGTGCCACAAATTGGTAGTATACCCAGGATCTCGGCCAATACAACAGAAGCGCCGGAAGCTCAGGCCAGAAAGATCCCAAGCCGTGGAAGAACATGTACAAGCTCTGCTGGAGGCAGGATTCATAAGAGAAGTCAAGTACCCACTATGGCTGGCCAACATTGTATTAGTGAAAAAGTCAAATGGGAAATGGCGAATGTGCACCGATTACACCGACTTCAATAAAGCTTGTCCAAAAGACCCTTATCCACTCCTAAGCATAGACACTCTAGTGGATGCCTCCTCAAGATACAAATACCTCACCTTCATGGATGCTTATTCGGGATATAATCAAATCCCAATGTCCCCGCCAGATCAAGAAAAGAGCTCATTCCTAACACCAAAAGCAAATTACTGTTATGTCGTCATGCCATTCGGACTAAAAAACGCAGGAGCTACCTACCAAAGATTAATGAATAAGGTCTTCACAGACCATATCGGGAAACTCATGGAGGTATATGTGGATGACATGTTGGTAAAAACACAAAAGGAGGAATCATTACTCTTCGACCTTACCAAAGTGTTCGACACCATCAAAAATCATGGCATGCGACTTAATCCCACAAAGTGTACCTTTGCAGTAGAAGCTGGCAAATTCCTGGGTTTCATGCTAAGACAGCAAGGAATTGAGGCGAACCCAGATAAATGCCGAGCTATACTGGACATGAGAAGTCCGACCTGTGTTAAAGAAGTGCAACAACTCAACAGAAGACTGGCATCTTTGTCCAGATTTCTAGTCGGATCGGCCATAAGATCTCTTCCCTTTTACGCCACCTTAAGGAAGGGAAAGAAGTTCGAATGGACCACAAAGTGTGAGCAAGCCTTCTGTTCCGAGGGTTACCTGAAACTGTAGGTCGATCTTGGATGAGATCTTCTGTACTGGTCGGAGATAATGTGTCTCTCCGGTGGGTGGTGGCCTAAGCTGTCGTGTCCGACTTGTTGGGCTGGCTATGCTGCTGATCCTTTGTCACCGGAGGGTGGGGGTACCTGCAAGGGACTCCGATGCTTAAGTTAGCAAGGGTATTAAGCAGGTTTTTTAGTAGAATAAGAGTATGAGTTATACCTGGGTACTCCAGTATATTTATAATGTTTGTAGAGTGATCTTTCTGGGGATAAGATAGTTATCTTATCTTATCTTTGAGTGAAGTCATCTTATCTTCAGGGGAACCGCCCTTATCTCTATAGGCTTGGGCTGCCTTTGGATTTAGGTCATGTTCCTTTGTTTGGGCCCTTATTGGGCTTTTCCTAGTGATTTGGCCGAGCTCTTTGAGAAGAGGTCGGGTTGTCCTGTCTTTAAGAGGTCGGTCGACTTGTCGTCAAACATCCCGGGTCAGACAACTCAACCCAGGGTATGAACAGTGCCCCTGCTCGAGTACGGTCTTCCTCTTGAGGGCGAGTCCTTAGTTTTAGTACTTCAATCCTTCTCTGAAGAAGCCGAGCTCGAGCATTGTCGATTCCTTTTTGTAGAGGTTCCTCTGAATGTGGAACATTTTTCTTTTTCCTTCACCTTTTGGAAATGCGCGTCCCTTTGTTTTGGGAATGTGCGAGGGTTTAATAACCCATTAATTTCTTTAATGCTCCATTTCTTTTGCCTCCCACTTTCATTTTGAATTTGCAAAAAGACCTTTGCTTTCCGTTTTCTCTCTTCTGCTTCCCGAAACTCCATTTTTCGCTTTTCTATCTTCTGGTTTGCCTGAGATTCTTTGCTTTTTACGTTTTTCGTGCTTCTCCCTGTGACACCACTGGTGACTGTTTTGGTGCCTTTGTTCTTTCGAAGGGTGATTTTTCGGTTTCGTTGTTGCTTCAACCTTTCAGTGTTCATCATCTCCTCCTCTTTTCAGGTTGGTTTTCTGTTTCTTTCTTTCTTTCTTTCTTTCTTTCTTTCTTTACTTGTTCTTCTTCCTGCTTGCATTGTTTTATTTTTTGGAAAAGTTTTGATCTTGCTTGAATTTATGTTGGAAAGCTTGAACCTTTTTATGTCGTCATGCTTGATTGTTGCTGTGATGCATGTTTTTTGGAGTTCCTTTCGACTTATGTATGCCTCTTGGCATTTTCCCTGATAGTTGATGCTTTTTAGGGTTTTGAATGTTGTTATTGCCTCAGTTTGCGTCACCGTTTTTGGAGTGTTGGGACGATAAAACTATTTGATTCTTTGGAAAAGGATTGCGCCTTTTGGTGATTTTGATCTGTTTGATGTTGACAGCTTCCTTAGTAGCTTTGTTGAAAGATGGCGTCTTTTGATGGCCCTTTTGAATTTAGTGGCTTTCTTATCGGAGTGTCGCTTTTGTTGAAAAAGGGTTATTTTCTTGTTAGGAGGTGTAGAGATGTAGGCTTGTAGATTTTCCTGAGTCCTTGTTCCATAATTGCCTCCAAAGGATTCCCCTGGATCTTTGGTGTGGGTTCTGGGGTGTCCTTTTTGCTGTTCGTGTTGCTCTTAGTCATATTTGTCCGAGCTGATTTCTTTGTTACAGTCGAGCTGCTTATTTAGTAATTCCTCTATTTTTTCTTCGCTGTAGGATTAGTTGACCATGTCTTCCTCTCACAAAAATATTGTTGAGACCTCCTCCAAAGTCCATGAGGGCATGTCCGATTGGCTGGACTCCTTTGTTCTGATGTGTGTTTCAATTGTTGATCCCGAGTATCTTGTGGAACTTAGAAAATGCCACCGTATCTGTAACCGTAGAGACCAGGAGAAAGTTTATGAGTTGGTAGCGCCGGACTCTGAGGAGAAGGGTTGCTTTCTTTCTCTGACCCAGGGGGAACGTCCCTTCTTTTATGCCTACGATTATTTTTTCAGCCAACTGAACATTACCTTTCCCTTTACTTCTTTTGAGACCGACTTGTTGTGGTCATGTAATGTGGCCCCATCTCAGCTCCATCCGAACTCCTGGGGCTTCATCAAGATCTTTCAGTTACTTTGCCAAGAGTTGAATGTCACACCTTCTCAAACTCTCTTTCTGTATCTTTTTGTTTTGACTAAGCCTGGGACTACCAAAAAGAAAGCTTCTTGGGTTTCTTTCAGGTCTGCCCAAGGGCACAAAGTGTTTTCCATGTATGATGAATCTTTTAGGGATTTTAAGAATTACTTTTTCAAGGTCCGAGCTGTTGAGGGAGCTCGGCCATTTTTCTTAGAGTCAAATGGTGAACCTGCCTTCCCTTTATGTTGGCAAAAGAAAGTTGTAGTATCTGGATATACGTAGGAGATGCTTGATGAGGTTGAGCAGGCTTTTGTGACTTTGTTGGAGGGGATTTGGGGATAACCTCCTCATCTTGATAGAAATAGATTTTTAGGAGACCCTTCTCTTGTCCGAGTCGAGCTGGGTAGTGGTCGACTTCCTTTGACTTACTTGTTGCTTGTTTATTTTGTCGAGTTCTTTCTTCTTTGTTTCCGGTTGATGACTTGGTTTTGTGTATTTTCAGAGATGGTTAAAAATAATGACTCCATGAGAGCCTTTAGGAAGGCAAGGAAGGCTACAGCTGCCCAGAATGTCTCTGCCAAAGCGGCTGGGGAAGGATCCTCTCATGCTCAGCCAGTACCAAGCTCTCCAGGACCGAGGAGGATGATTCCTACCCCTCGGGTTTGTGTGATCAATCCTTCTCAGACTTCTGCTGCTACCTCTTCCCCTACTGCCGTTCCTCCTCCAAAGAGACAAAGAACTGTTGAGCCCTTCAATTTGGATGCTCCCGACTTTGATGCTGTCGGGTTTGTTGATCAACAGATCGCCCCTTATGGTGTGATTCCTATTGACGATGTTTCCCTCCTTCGTCACTTGAACTTTATTACCTGTAGTAGCATTAAAATGGCACATATGGGGGTGGCTCTGTACCGAACTGCCCAGGATCTTCCTATCCATGCAACAAGGCCTTTATGGAGGAGGCCAAATCGGAGTTTGACCGGATTAAGGGTTTGAAGGAGAAGCTCGAGGTGAAAGTGACCAGGTTGGAGAAAGAGTTGGAGCGTGAAAAGACTAGAGCTGTTGCTTTGGCGGCCTCTGCAAAGTTGGCTGAGGATACGACGTTGAAGCATAAGGAGAGCTATGTCACCACTTATAGGGAGATGATGGATCTCAGGGAGAGTTTGGAGTCTGTCCGAGCTGATTATACCAAACTTCAAGGTCATCTTGTAGGCAGTGTTAATGCTCCTTATGAGAATTTGAAGGAGCAGGTTTGAGTTCTTGCGCCCGAGCTTGACCTTACTCTCTTAAGCTTGGACAACATTGTGAAGGATGGTAAAATTGTCCCTGATGATCCTGATGATGATGATGATGTCGAGCCTCCTCCTGTGCCTGCTGCCAAAGTCTCTGTTGTGCCGACTTCTTCAACTCTTGCAGGTAGTCATCTCGAGTCGGATCCTGATTGTCAGGTCCTGAATTGGGATGATGGGACGGTAAATGCGGTGCCTCTTCAGACTCGTCCTCCTTCACCTCGTGATGCTGCAGCTGAGAAATCTTCGGATCCTCTATGATTATTTCTTGGTGTTTTTGTGTACAGCCCGGCTTGTGGGATTTGAGCTTTTTTATATTTTGTAGTTTGTGGTTTCTAACTGCTGGATACTTTTAGTTGCTTTTCAATGAGCAACTTTATTAGTTAAAAAACAAAGTAGCTTCTCAGGCTGTTTGGGTCGACTTTAGGTGGCCTCTTGAGTCTTGTTATTATTATGACCTTGTTCCTTTTATGATGTGATTGTCTGCACTTATCTAACACCTTCTAGGTTTCTTTGGAAGTGTTGGAGCCTTATCGTCCGGCCTCTTTTGATTGCCTTCGTACTCTCATATTTGTAGTTTGATTGTGGATTTCTGGGTCCAACTTGTATGCCTTCTGTTGGCCGATTTTTGCATTTCGACCTGAAGCTTAATCCATTAGTTTGGACCTTTGTTAGGTCTCTTTTATGGGTTTATGGTGCACGAAATCACAATCACACTTTTGTAATTCCGCACAACTAACCAGCAAGTGCACTGGGTCGTCCAAGTAATACCTTACGTGAGCAAGGGTCGATCCCACGGAGATTGTYGGCTTGAAGCAAGCTATGGTTATCTCGTAACTCTTAGTCAGGATATCAATAATTCTGAGATTTAATTGTAAAAAGTAGAAGAACATGAAATAAATACTTGTTTTGCAGTAATGGAGAACAGGTTGAGATTTTGGAGATGTTCCATCTTCTGAATCTCTGCTTTCCTAGTGTCTTCTTCTTCAAGCACGCAAGGCTCCTTCCATGGCAAGCTGTATGTTGGGTTTCACCGTTGTCAATGGCTACCTCCCGTCCTCTCAATGAAAATGTTCAACGCACTCTGTCACAGCACGGCTAATCATCTGTCGGTTCTCGATCATGTCGGAATAGAATCCAGTGATTCTTTTGCGTCTGTCACTAACGCCCAACACTCGTGAGTTTGAAGCTCGTCACAGTCATTCAATCCTTGAATCCTACTCAGAATACCACAGACAAGGTTTAGACCTTCCGGA
>QBTX01002824.1:0-14621 GCA_003063285.2 Arachis monticola | reverse complement strand
TCTGCACAAAATCTCAGCCCCAGCACAACACCAAGTGGCCCCAGAAGTGGATCTCTGCATAATCCATCATAGTCCACTCATATTTTTTACCCTAAGGCTACTGGTTTAGTATTTACAACTTTTTAGAGGAACTTTTTTGTATCTATGACATTTCGAGTCTAAACTTTGTATTCTCTGACGGCATGAGTCTCTAACCATGTTGGGGTGAGGAGCTCTGCTGTGTCTCACTGAATTAATGCAAGTATTTGTTTTCAATTCAACACGCTTTTTCTACTCTAAGATGTTTATTCGCGCTTAACTGTGATTGAGGTGATGATCTGTGACATTCACACTTCCGCCAAACATGAACGTGTGCCTGACACCACCTCCGTTCTATATCGATTGAGATGAGTATCTCTTAGATTCTTTATCAGAATCTCCGTGGTATAAGCTAGAACTGATGGCAGATTCATGAGAATCCGGAAAGTCTAAACCTTGTGCTGGTATTCCGAGTAGGATTCAAGGATTGAATGACTGTGACGAGCTTCAAACTCCTGAAGGCTGGGCGTTAGTGACGGATGTAAAAGGATAGTAATCTATTCCAACCGGATCGAGAGCCAACCGGTGATTAGCCGTGCTTGACTAGAGCGCGTGAGCGTAGTTTCAACTGGAAGGATGGAAGTAGCCATTGACAACGGTGACCACCAACACACAGCTTGCCATAGGAGGACTGCTGCGTGAATCAGAAGACAGAGGAAAGCAGAGATTAGAAGACAAAGCAATCCAAAACTCCAACATATTCTCATTACTACACAACAAGTAACTTTTAATTTATGCCTCTACTCGTTATTATAATTCAACTGATAACTAATTGATTTCCTGACTAGATTTACAAGATAACATGAGATTGCTTCAAACCAACAACTCCGTGGGATTGGACCCTTACTCACGTAAGGTATACTTGGACGACCCATGTGCCTTGCTGGTCAGTGGCACGCGTTGTGAAAAGTGTGATTCGTGTTTGTGCTACAGTTATTCCCATCTTGAGGTATTTGGGGGTTCTTTCAGGATGGATTGTATGTTCACCATACACTTCATTTGGTCCTTGGTTGTGCATATCCTGTATTGCTCTTTGTTGTTGTTCTTCTTGAGTTTCTTCACTCTTCCCCATGTGGTTGATGGTTGCTAGGTGTTAACTGCTGCAACTTGGGACTATCAATCCTCTTGGCCTTTGTCAATTGTTGTTGAATTTGCTGCTACATCATCTTGTTTTGAGCCAGGATTGCAATCCACTCCTTTTAGCTCCATTACTCCTCTCCTTGTGATGGGTTGGCGGCCTCTTGATGAGAAGAAATATTGGTTGTTGACACCATATCAATGAGTTCTTTGAGCTCTTCTGCAAGTTTTCATGAGTTGCAAAGGAACCTCCAGCTGAATGATCCAAAGCTTCCTGGGACTTCAGTGTTAAGCCTTCATAGAAGTTTTGAAGCTTCTCCCACTATTAAACATGGCAGGGGGAATTTCCTGATCAGAGCCTTGTACCTCTCCATGCTCATAGATGGGTCGGCCTCCTTTGTGTAAATGTTTGTACCTCAGCCATTAACCTTTATATCCTCTGAGGTGGATAAAACTTGGCAAGAAACTTGGTTACAAATCATCCAGTTGTTGATGCTGTCCTTGGAAAGGATCCAACCATTGAGTGGCCTGTTCCTGAGAGAAAATGGGAATACTCAGCTTGTAATGTCAGGGGGCACTACCATTAGTTTTGACAGTGTTGATATCTCAAGAAAGTGGATAAATGTTGGTGTGGATCTCAAGTGGTCCTCCACCAAAAGAGCAATTGTTCTGAACAAAGTATGAGTTGTGGCTTGAGTTCAAAATTGTTAGATTGTATTTGGAGCAAGATCTGCTCCCACAAGTTAGGATTTGAAAGGTATAGGAAGCAAACTCTCCTCTGGGTGGGTTGTCATTGTTGTTGTCTTCTCACCTGGTGGATTGGTTAATGTTCTCCATCTCTTGGAATCTTCGTCTGATTCCTCTTTCTCCAACAATATTTTTTCTTTTAGCTCTTCTTAACCTCCTGAGAGTTCTTTCGTCTTTGTTCATGAAAATTGGTATGGTTCTTCTTGTACCTGACATACAAGCAGAGCATGAGAAATGCACAAAACAATGACACTTCAATTTATGCAGATTGAAGTGTTGTTAGTTTAAGCAAAAAATCAAACAGTTAGTGGGTTAGTCAAAAATTAGAGGAAAATAAAGAAAAAGTGCTTTTATCCACTCTTAATCATTGTCAATCTAATCATTCCCGGCAACGGCGCAAAAAATTGATGAGATTTTTGGTGAAAAATTAATTTCTCCCAAAACACACAAATCTTAACCGGCAAGTGTACCGGTCGCATCAAGTAATAAAAACTCACGGGAGTGAGGTCGATCCACAGGGATTGAGGATTGAGCAATTTTAGTTTAGTGGAGATTATAGTCAAGCGAATCGATTTGGTGGATGATTTGTGATTTGCAGAATGTAAATTGCATGAAGTAAAGAGAGCAGGAATATTAATTGCTGAATCTTAAGGAACAAGAATTAAATGGCAGAAATCTTAGAGTGCAAGAAATGTAAATTGCGGAATCTTAAAGGCAAGGAATGTAAATTGCTTGAATGTAAAGGGATTGGGACGTGGATTTGCAGAAATTAAACAAGGAAAAGTTAATTGCATCAAACAGAAGAGTAAAAGGGATTTGGATTGGATGTATTTATAGCAGAAAAGTAAATAACATGGAAAGCAAGAAACAGAATGTAAATTGGAATTTGGATTCAGGACCAGAGACTAGAAAACTAAGTCTAGATCTCAATGCCTTCCTAGATCCAATGAAAACAAATTGCAAGGAATTGTAAATTGAAAGAGAATAGATGAAGAGCAATTAACCGGAAAAGAAATTCAATTAACAGTCAAAACAGAGAGATCCAAGATTGAGATTGAAAAGAATTTCTTCAATTCTCCAATCAAGATCCAAGACAAGTGTAATTGAAATTTAAAGTTAAACAAAAGAAATTAAAGATCACTTTATGCAAAAGCTATGAAATTCAAGAAAAAAATTTGAAAAGCTCATTATGACTTGAATTTTATCTATTTATACACTTTCTCAATGATCTTCAAGCCTTGAGTTGGGTTGCTCTTGGTGGAATTGGTTGAAGAAGCCTTGGTGATTGCTCTTGGAGTTTGAAGAAGAACCAAAGTGAACCATTGAACGGGTTGGAGTTTTGCAAAAGTTGGAGTAAAAGTTTGAGCCAAAGTTAGGGGTCTACTTTGGCTCCAATTTTCATATCAGCTAGCACAATTTGCTGATACCAACGTTGGTGCCAAAGTTAGGGGTCTAACTTGGCTCCAACGTTGGCCCTTTCTAGTGCACTCATGCGCAACGTATAGCCTCCAAGTTAGGGGTCTAACGTTGGCGCAAACTTTTGCTCCTCTCCCTTGTATTTTCATGTGCCAACTTAGCCTCCAAGTTAGGGGTCTAACGTTGGCGCAAACGTAGGTGGCAGGGGGGAGTTTCTCATGCCACGTTAGCCTCAAGTTAGGGCATAACGTTGGCGCAAACTTTTGGTGCCAGGGAAGAATTCATGTGCCAACGTTAGCCTCAAAGTTGGCTAACGTTGCGCAAACTTTTGGAGCCCAGGGGAGAATTTCAAGTTCCAACGTTAGCCTCTCAAGTTAGGGGGCTAACGTTGGGCTAACTTTTCAACAAAAATTTGTGCAAAAGTTTGATGCTAACTTTAGTCCAGCTTTTTGCTTCTGGTTCAATTTCAACTTATTCCATTGTCTCTCTTACTCTAGCCATTCCTTCTTGCTTCAACCTTTCTCCAAGCTTCTTCACCTATCATTAATCACCAAAACATCAAAGCTATGCTCAAAATCATGAGATATTCATTCTTTCATAATATGCAACAAATATAGCATAAAACCTCATGAAATGGCATGAATTCATACATGGTTGATTCAATCAAGGGAAGCATGAAAATCTACTCAACTAGCTTGCTTGTAGCTCAAGAAAGTGCATAATTCTAATGAAAACAAAAGAAAAAGACTAATGAAACTAGGCTAAGATGACTTGTCATCACATACAAGGAAAGCATAATAAATTGCAAGGAAGAATAAACTCTAACAACTACCAATTGCAAAAAAAGTAAATTCACAACTCAAATCATCAATAAAAGAAACATCAAACATCAAATTTCTTTAAATGTAAACCAAATCAAACAAGAGTTCATTGACATAAAAGAGGCATAAAAGGGAAATTAACATGAAAACTAAGAGAATCAAAGTGTAAAAACATGAAATTGTAAAGAAAACAAGATGAGAACAATAATCAAAACCTAGATCTAAGATGGAAATAAGCCTAAGAACCCTAATTCCAAAGAGAAGAGGGAGCTTCTGTCTCTAGAAACTAAACTACATGATGCTATTCTACAACTAAGTGCTCCCCCTTTGCTCAAGCTTTAATTCTACATGAAATACCCTCAGAAACGAGTTGGATTTGGGCATGGGCAGCTCAGAAATTGCCCCCAGCGATTTCACTTTAAGTGGGTCACGTGCCGAGCATCACACGTACGCGTGTGTGATGCGTGCACGTCGCTGGCCAAAACTTCTATTCACGTGTACGCGTGAGTGACGCGTGCGCGTGGCATGTAAATCTTCAATGAACGTGTACGCGTGCATGACGCATGCGCGTGCATGACGCGTGCACGTGGCCCTCAATTCTCCAAAAACTCATTTCTTCATGAATTCTCCACTTTGCATGCTTTTCTCTTCATTTCTTCCATCCGATACTTGCCTTATGAACCTAAAATCACTCAACAAATACATCAAGGCATCGAATGGAATTAAATTGAATTACAATCACTAGTTTAAGGGCATAAAAAGCATGTTTTTACACTTAAGCACAATTTAAGGGAGAATTACAAAACCATGCTATTTCATTGAATAAATGTGGGAAAAGGTGATAAAATCCCCCAAAATAAGCACAAGATAAACCACAAAATTGGGGTTTATCAAACCTCCCCACACTTAAACCAAGCATGTCCTCATGCTAAACTCAAGAATGAAACAAAGGGTATCAACATTTATTCAATGTAAACTACCTAAATGCAAATACCTATATGATATATCTAATCAAATGCAAGTACTTGGTCAAAATAAATCAATTCCCAAGAAAGCATATACAAGTACAAGGGCTAAAGCACTAGCAATCAAAGAAAATCCACAATTGAATTAAATTATTGAAAAGATTTGACAAACTTGCAAGAAAAGATGATCATAGGTGGAAGCAAGTAATTGAGCGATCAAACCCTCACCGCATGTGTATCCGCTCTAGTCACTCAAGTGTATAGGGTTGATTCACTCAATTCTCCCCTAATCATGCTTTCCATGATTTGTTTTTCATCTAACAATCAACAACTATTTCATGCATACATTCAAATATCATGAGGACTTCCCATAGGTTGTAAACTTGTAATGGGGCTACGGTCAAGGTAAGGATGCATATGGTCAAGTGAGCTTGAGATTTGAATCTTTGATTAACATAAACTTCGCACCTAACCTATATAACAACCTATATAATTTCAAAGCTAACTTACCTACCCATTCTTCACTTTTTCACACACTCATGCATTCTCTCCTTGATCACCACACATATGCATTGATTTTTATTGAACTTTACTTTGGGGCATTTTGTCCCCTTTTTATTACTTTTCTTTTTTGTTTTTCTCAATTTTTTTTAAACTAAAATATACACAAAAGCATCAATGCATATGGTATAAACATAATTGATACATGAATATGTACCCATTCCCATCTTTTTAACAAAACCACAAAATACACTTTTATCTCTACGCTGATGTTCCCACTTCCCAAAATTTATGTATAAACACTCTCACTAGCCTAAGCTAATCAAACGATCCAAACAAGGGACGTTTTTGTTCGATTCATTCAGGGCTTGTAATATGCTATTGAGAACAAATTGGTTTAGCAGCGGCTCAAAGTTGGTTAACAATGGAAGATAAGTAAGTATTCTGGGTAAGTAGCTATTTGAAATCAATAGGCCTTCAATATCATAAGTGCATGTCATAACAAAAATAATGAGCATAAGAATTAAACAAATCAAAATTCAATCATAAAAGAGAATAATGCATCACAGAATGGAAATAAGTGGTTGTATGATGTAACCACAAAATTAGGCTCAATTCTCACATGCTGTGTTTTCTAGTCTCAAAATATATCATTGTTCCAAAAAATAAAAAAAAAAAAAAAAACTAAAATAAACCTATTTTTTATTCTTTCAAGTTCAATGGGATGACCTTAAGATAACTTTTTCACTAATGAAGAAATTTATAGTTATTCGACTAAGGCTATTATTGTTATATATATTATATATAATATATAGTTGCAAACAAGAGAATGCCACTAAAATCCTAAAGGACCTAAGATATGAAATGCAAAAGTGTTGGGATTAGAAATTTTCATCCCACAAAACACCGATTGGTCGGTCACGACCTCCCACACTTAAAAGCTTTGCACCGTCCTCAGTGCATCGAAGTGAGAAGGGAGTATGGCGATCTTCGGGGTTGCTACCTTCAGGCTGGTACGGGTGATGAACGTAATATTCTCATGCTGGATTAGAAATTAACAATGATTTCGATCGTGATATAGTCTAACCAACATGCAAATTTCGGATCAAACAATTCTAAATCTAATGACCGACGAGTATAGATCCCGAGTCGTTTCCAAGGAATGCCTTGAATGCACATCAATCGATTAGGAAGCTTTATGGTTTTGAGAGTTGGTGTGAATCAAATATGTAAACAGAATTCAACAGCATACGAGCAGAGTATCCCAGGTAGCTACAAGAATTAATTGCAGATAAAACCCTTGGCAAGGTGTGAGTATTGGAAGTTCATCATTTGTAGTTCGTTCCAATTGTGATAAGAATAATTATTGCTTTCACTTAGTTATCCTTATAAGGAGGAAGTCAAGGTGAAAGGTTAACTAACTGTGAGTCACAAGTCTTTAGTTGTCCCTGAAGGAAGTCTGCTTTAGTCCACTCCTAAGTTAGTTAGCAATTTCAATTCTATCAACATTGATGTCCACTATCGAAGTGTCTCAATAACTCACCCTAAGCCAATAATGGAAATCTACTCCATAGATAGGGTTGTCATTTTCACAAACAATTGGTAGGCAATCAAAGAAGACATGATGAAATTGAGAGAAAAGAATTGAATTAAAGCTATCTAATCCAAGCAATCCTCAACAATCAAGCAATTGAATGAAATTCCTCAATTCATTAATCAAAATTCAAAGTAACAAAGTCAGAAAATCTAGATCTAAGAGATTGAATCAAAGGAATACTAATTGAGAGTAGAAGAAGAGTAGATCTACAACTTGTATCAAAGTAAAAGTGAATTAGTAATGGATCTCACCAAGAATTCAAAGGAGAATTGCAATAGAGAAAGTAAAATCATAGAGAGAAGTTGGAGTTTCTCTCTCTAAAAGCCAAAATGTAACTAACTACCAAAAATATCTAGAATTATATCTAATTGTCTCAATTCCCTTAATCCTTGGTCTTCTTATGCTTTTCCCGTCAGAATTCTGCCCCAAAAAAGGGCCTTCCCTTGCCTAAAATTGCTGGCCACGTTTTCTTCTTAAAAAATCACGTGCAGCTATCGGCGCTTACGTGCACAGTGCACGTACGCGTCCCTGGGGCTTTTTGCGAGTGTGCGCGCATCGAAGGATTTCTGGCCCAACCATATAAATGTGCTGGCTTCTCGTTCGGCTCCACTGCGCTGGCTCTGGGGGTGCACATCTGCGCATACGCGTACGGTGCGCGTGCGCAGCCATGCCCAAATTTCAAAACTCTAGTTTATTCCATGCTCCTTCCATTCATGCATGCTTCCTTCATCCCTCTTAGCCATTTTTTCATCCAAGAAGCATGTTTTCATCTATGAGGCAAAATTTAGGAAGGAACACAAAATCATGCATTTTTATATGAATAAGTGTGGAAGATCATTGATAAAACCTTTAAAATCTATACATGATAAACCCTAAAAAAGGGGTTTATCAACCTCCCCACACTTAAACTATAGCATGTCCTCATGCTAAAGAAAAGCAAAAGATCAAGGGATCACAAGAGAATGAGACTCACGGGATGCAATCTACTTTCATGAATGCAACTAGGGTGTATGCTACTATCTACTTGGTTAAAAGCAATTCAATCTTCCTAGAATATATATATGCACATAGGGTAAGATGATGGGCAATGTATGAACTCTACCAACTCTAGTAATCAAAGTGAAATATGCGTAGCTTGCATGAAAAACGCTCGTGAGAGCCGGGAACAAGGTATTGAAGTTCGAACCCCTCACCGGAAGTGTTTGCACTCTGTTCGCTCGGTGTATATGGTTGATCACTCAATCCTCCCCTATTTCAAGCTCTTCCAAAATTTGTTTTTCCTCTAACAATCAACAATTGCTCTATGCATGCATACATATATCATGAGGTCTTTCCTTAGGTTGTAATAGGGTTAGGGTTAAGGTAGGGTTATATATTTGGCTAAGTGGCTAAAAATTGAATCCTTTGATTAACTTAAGCTCCCCACCTAGCCTATATAACATCCTATACAATTATGTACTAACCTAACTACCCATTCCTCACTCTTTCACATACTCATGCATTTACTTTTGATCGTTATAAATATGCATTGATTTACCTTTAAGTCTTACTTTAGGGCATTTTGTCCCCCTCTTTTTTTTTTCTTCTTTTCTTTTCTTGCTTTGTTTGTTTCTTTTCTTTTTTTTTATTATTATATTATTTTCCCTTTTTGTTTTGTCTCTTCTTTGTTTTCTCCATTTTTTTCTTCTTTTTTTCAATGCATATGGTCTACACATTTGGTCAACACATGAGTGTGTATCCTCTTCCCAATATTTTCAACAAAATCAACAACATGCTCTTACCTCAACCAATGTCCCCCCTCCCCCGGTTTTCCCACACTTAAATGACACACACACTCAAGCCTAAGCTATTCAAGGATTCAAATAGGGACATTCATGGTTTTCCACCATTGGCTTGTAATGTGCTAACATTAAGAATAAGTGGGTTAAGCGCAGGCTCAAAGTTGGTTGCAAAGGTTGTTATAAGGTAAGGTCATTTGGGTAAGTGGGTAAGTGAATTGACGGCCTCAATCATGTACATGCATTCATACGTATAACAATGGACATATAGAGTCAAACAAATTAAAGATCACAATCGTAGAGAGAGAACAATGCACACAAGAAGGAAGGTAAGTGGCTAGAAGATGTAGCCACGCAATTAGGCTCAAAACTCACTTGCTTGTGTTCTTGGCTCAAAATCCATGTTCCAAATTACATTCTTCAAACAAGTTTAGCATAAAAAATTCTCAAAATTTTCAAAATTGGTATGGTTATCCTAAAATTCTAGTTTCTTAAGAAAGAAGTCATTACTCTAGCCAAGTGGACTTATTAAGATATAACAATCATGCAAAGGATGTCAAAAAAAAAATGAAAAAACTTAATCATGCAATCTATCCTAGTTAACAAAAGAGATTCAAAATTTATTCGGGTGTTACCTATGGAGACCGGTCGGCTGACCGACCTCCCCACACTTAGAAGTTGGCACGGTCCTCCGTGCCTTGAGTGAGACGTAGTGGTTGATCGGCTTTCGAGTGTCCACCATCTTCTCCATTATTGCTATCTTCATTATTGGTGCCGGTGGACGTGGAAATTTCCGGTTCTTCCATAGGTGGTGCTAGGCAACTTAGAAGCTTCTTGACAAAAGTGTATCGGCGTTGGTTTCGCCATTCATAACGATTGAGCTTCTTGTGGAGGTCCTCTATGCATTGCATGGATGATTTTGGTGGTGCGGTTGAAGTGGTGGGAGTGCTCATGGGGATGGATAAATTTGGATCCTCGGTGTCCACCGGAGGGTTGATGTATCTCCCGGTTGGAACAACATCGCCGTCTATTGGGATCATGGCCCTCCGATCCTTAGTCTCTCGGGGGACACTGGCTGCGACAACTAAGTCGGTCACCAAAGAGGGGAAGGGTAGGTTTCCTTTAGCGTGGATGCGGCCCATAGCTTGGCGAATGAGACAGGGGGTATGCACCGGTCTCTCTGTGAGGACACACCAAACAAACAAGGCTAACTCGGCAGTGATAGATGAGCCATGGGTGCTTGGAAGCACATAATGGTCTAGAATTTGGGCCCATGCCTGAGCCTCCCTGGTGAGAAAACGTGCGGTGATGCCCTTGGGCCGGGGTCTCATCCTTCCCCGAATCCAGAATGATTCGGGTATGGCAATAACCCTGAGGATGGCATCCCAGTCAAACCCATATTCGCATCGTGCCGACAAAATCTCTTGATATGCATCAACCCCTTCCGCTAAAGGTCCGGTCTTAAGCACACTTTGAATGGCCTCCTCTGTGACGGAAACTTGTCTTCGGCGTACAAATACCGATGTAAGGGATGATGAGTGGTAATTGGTGTAAAATTCGACCACCCAGGACAAGTTTGCTTCACATGGCTTCCTCAATAGGAACTTCTATTGCCGCCGCTCGATGCGGGGCATCATAAGCGGAATGACATGAGCCGGTGGGGCTAGAAGAGGCTCCGCATGATAGCTCCTTTCTTTGATCATGGGGTAGACAAGTTTGCAATAGTGGTTGGGGAACTTGTTCAGATCCCTCGCCGGGTTGTCCTTTTCCAAAACATCAATGTTAGCAACGCTCCTTGTCTTATTGAGGACGGGCTTGGCTCTAGGCGCTTGGTGTGCTTTACTAGTAGACCGGGGAGGTGCCTTTTTGGACACCTTTTGTTGGTCTCTCTTGATAATTATCCTAGAAAAGAGGGAAAGGTGATGAGATTAAACTCAAAAAAGAACCAAGAAATAATAATCACGCAAGCGATAAAGCATAAGAGAATAAGTGACTTAGATACATGACAGCTGCAACATGTAACTAAGGCAATAATGAATACCGTGGCCAATCACTAGCATGTGATGTAGGAAAATAAGTTTGGTGTTGTGATGAAGCGGCAGTAAATTATACGCTTTTGCATTGTTTTTAGTAATGTTTTTCAGTAGGATCTATTTACTTTAGGGATTTTTCATTAATTTTTTGTTAATTCATTTTGACTTATTTTTTTTTTCTATATTTGTATTTTTTCTGTGATTTAGGTATTTCTTGCTGGCGGTGAAATGAGGGACTTGAGCAAAATCAGATTCAGAGGTTGAAAAAGGACTGCTGGATGGCTGTTGATTCTGACCTCCCTGCACTCAAAGTGGATTTCTAGAGCCTACAGAACTCGAAATGGGGCGCCGCTTCCAATGAATTTGGCAAATCTGTAGACATCCAGAGCTTTCCAGAAATATATAATAGTCCATACTTTGGCAAGAATTGACGACGTAAACTGGCGTTCAACGCCAGCCTCTGCCCTATTCTGGCGTCTCCAGCGCCAGAAAAGGATGTAAAACCAGAGTTGAACGCCCAAACTGGCATAGAAACTGCGTGTTCAACTCCACAATGGGCCTCTCACAGCTGCTACACTTGCTACCACCAAACCACACCAAGTGGGCCTCGGAAGTGGATTATGTCATCAATTACTTAACTCCTCTAAACCCTAGTGACTAGTTTATTATAATAGGACCTTTTATATTTATTTAGGCATCTTTTTGATCATCTTAGATCTTAAGGATCATCTTTGGAACGCATTGTTCTTAGATCAAGGGGGCTGGCCATCTCGCCATGCCTGGACTTCACTTATGATTTCTCATACGGTAGAGTTTCTACACTCCATAGATTAAGATGTGGAGCTCTGCTGTTCCTCAAAGATTAATGCAAGTACTACTGTTTTCTATTTCAATTCATCTTATTTGCCTTCTAAGATATCCATTCCGCACCCAAGAACGATGATGAAGGTGATGATGATTGTGTGACGCTCATCATCATCTCCTTATGAAACGCGTGCCTGACAAACACTTCTGTTCTACATGAAATAAGCTAGAATGAATATCTCTTAGATCTCCTAACGGGAATCTTCGGGGGGTAAGCTAGAATGATGGCGGCATTCAAGAGATCCGGAAAGTCTAAACCTTTGTCTGTGGTATCCGAGTAGGATTCAATGAACTGAATGACTGTGACGAGCTTCAAACTCGCGAGTGCTGGGCGTTAAGTGAAGAGCGAAAAGAGGGAAATCCTATTCCAGCATGATGAGCCGATAGTGATTGGCCGTGCTGTGAAGAGCATGTAGCATATTATTCACTAAGAGGAGGGGATGTAGCCACTGACAACGGTGAGCCCTTGCATAGAAGCCAGCCATGGAAAGGAGTAAGACTGATTGGATGAAGATAGCAGGAAAGCAGAGGTTCAGAGGAACGAAAGCATCTCCATTCGCTTATCTGAAATTTTCACAAATGAATTTACATAATATTTCTACCTATTTTATTATATTATTTCGAAAAACCACATAACCATTATATCTGCCTGATTGAATCTTACAAGGTGACCATAGCTTGCTTCATACCAACAATCTCCGTGGGATTCGACCCTTATCACGTAAGGTATTACTTGGACGACCCAGTGCACTTGTGGTTAGTTGTATCGAAGTTGTGACAAATTATGAGTGTGTAATCATGATTACGCGCACCAAGTTCTCACGTTGCCAGGATTTGTTCGGGCCTGGAGATCACAATTTCATCACAACGTCCAGTGACCAATAAGGAGCTTCCCTCTGAGGAACCAAGGAATCTGAGGCTCATCTAGAGACCATAGAGATTCCTTGAACCTCCTTATGCCTTCGAAGCTCTGATGAGTATTCCTCTTCTGAAGAGAAAAGATGTTTACTGAAGAGCAAACAAGCCAAGTTTCTTGGTGCAATCATGAAGCTGAATGCCGAATTATTTGGCATTGATACTTGGGACGTTGAACCTCCCTTGTCATCATGAATACAGTGATCTGGATCAACTGACATTGCTTCAGAAGAGACAGGATCCTGGAAAGTTCATAATACATTACTATAGGCACATGATTTTAAGGCTCTGTGTGACCTTGGTTCAGATAAACCTCATGCCCCTCTTGTAATAGAAACTGGGAATCTATGGGCAAGCTACTAAAATCTCATTAGAATGGCAGACAATTCAGAAAACAGGCTTATGGAAAAGTTGAGGACGTGTTAGTAAAGGTTGAAGCCTTTACGTCCTGCGATGATTTCATAGTCCTAGATACTTGAAAGGAAGAGGATGAATCTATCATCTAGAAGACCTTTCCTAGCCACAGCAAGAGACGTGATGATGTTGATAGAGGTGAACTAGTCCTTCAATGGAATGAGGACTCCCTTGTGTTAAAAACTCAAGATCTCCTCCTGCAACCAGTGAAGAGAAGCATGAAAAGCTTCTCTCAAATAGAGTCACACAGAGCCCCCACATCAAACTCTAATTTGGTGTTGGAGAGTCTCAACCAATGCTCTGAACATCTGTGAGGCTCCATGAGAGCCCACTGTCAAGCTATTGACATTAAAGAAGCCGCTTGTGAGCAACCCAATTTTTATTTATCTAACTATATTTTCTTAGTTATAGTCTTTATAGTTCATGATCATGTGGAGTCTCAAAATAAATATAAAAATTGAAAACGGAATCAAAAACGCAGAAGAAAAATCACACCCTGGAGGAAGCATCTCCCTGGCGTTCAACGCCAAAAGAAATGGTTCTGGCGCTGAACCCCAAAATGGGCAGCATCCTGGTGCTGAACGCCCAGAACAAGCATGGTTTTGGCGTTCAACGCCAGAGAATGGCAACAAATGGGCGTTGAACGCCCAAAATGGGCACCAACCTGGCGCTGAACGCCCAGAGTTGTGTGCAAGGGCATTTTGCATGCCTAATTGGTGCAGGGATGTAAATGCCTTGACACCTCAAGATCTGTGACCCCACAGGATCATCTCAAGGATCTGTTGGTCCCCCCAGATATATCACCCCTCTCTCTCTCCATTCATGACCACCCTTCTGTTTTCCTTCAAACACCTTCCATAAATTCATTCAAAATTCAACATCTCTTCCCCACCCAATTACACCCATATGGCCGAATACACACTCTCCCTCTCCTCCATATCTTCTTCTTCTCTTCTATTCCTTCTTCTTTTCTCGAGTCAGAACATTCTAAGTTTGGTGTGGTAAAGCATAGATTTTTTTTTGTTTTTTTCCTTCTTTTTCATTTTCTTATGGGTGTTAAAGTGAGGATTACTTTTGCATTATGAGTTGAATTGTATTAATTTGCTCTTCCTTGCAATTGTGGTAACTATGATGATATAATAATGCTTTGTGTGGAATGTTACATTGTCACCCTTCCTAATTTTTGTCATAAAAAGGGATGCACACCAAGTGTTTGATGAAAGGCATAGATGACTTTTTGAGGTTAAATTTGACTTAGTGTGTCTCATTTAGTGTCCTTTCTCATTCCACTTGCTTATTCACATGCGCATTGAGCTTACTACTCTTCTTGCTTCATTTTGTATTCTTCTTAATTCTTGTTATTGATGTTGAAAGTGTATGCTTCTCATGCTTCTTGTTTGCATGCTTATACCTCC
>QBTX01002822.1:0-14668 GCA_003063285.2 Arachis monticola | reverse complement strand
TCTAAGAGGATGAAGATGTGAGTAGACAAAGTTGCTTCATTTTGGAAGTATCATGAGCTGAATGCAATTGTTTGGTAATGAGAATTGAGAAGTGAACCCTTCTCATGAATAGATATTATCAGAAAACTACATCAAAGAACAAGATTGCAGTTCTTAATCGTGTAATTGGCACATGAGCTTTGAAAAAGTCTATTATTAGGGTCAGGATAAATTAGCACTTGTAATGGAGAAGTTGGGGATCGTTGAGGTACAACCTGCTTGTTCTATTGCATATTGGCAGGATAAGTCATGAGACACTTATGGAATAGTAGGGTGCTAGAAGGTTGATGTGCTTTAATCCTGCTGATTTTTATATTTAGACAACTAGGAAGGAAAGGATGATGCAGTCATCCTTGGAGACCTTTCCTAGCCACAGCAGGAGCTTTAATTGATGTCGAAATAGAGTGATTAGTCGTCATTGAATGGGGACATGGTGTTAGGCCAATGGGATCCTCTGTGACAAAGGTAGCATGAAGGAGCTTCTTCAACAGATCAAGAAGAAAAGTAAACTACGTAATTTTGGTGTTTGTGAGCACACAACTTATAGTTGGTGTTAAGAACGACTATCAAACTCTAAGTTATGGTGTTGCGCCTAACAGATTGACCTGATCACACGATAGTGTCCATGAGACACCAAAATGACATTAAAGAAGCTTGTTGGCGGAGGCAACCCAATTTATTTACTAATGTTTTTATTATATTGGTTATAATATATAAAAATAAAAAAAAAAAAAAAAGAGTAAAAAATTAAAAAAAGTTCAAAAACAAGAAAAATTTTCACTGAGAACTAGCCATAGATGGCGTTCATACGCCAGTAAGATGCATTGCTGGCGTCATCGTCCAAAGAGACCATTCTGGCGCACGACAGAACAAGAGCAACATCGGATAAAAGCGCAGTACAGGGTTCAATCAAACTGCTTTAAGGGCGTTGACACGTCCCAGAAGGTGCAAATGGCGTTTAACGCCAGAATGGTGTGCAAATGCATTTTACATACCTAATTTGGTGATTCGGATGATTTGTCGCCCTCCTCTTTCATTCATGCATCTCTGTTTTCATTCAACCCATACCATCTTAATCACTCTTCCTATCCCCACTATACTTACAATTCACTTCTCTTTTGCTTTTAACCTAACTACTTCAACTTTCTAACTCAATTTCTTCTTCTATTTTCTTCTCTTCTTCTTCCTCTCTTTTTTCCGTCTAAGGGCGAGGCATATTTTAGTTTGGTGTGGGTAAATAGCTAGCTTTTTTTTTGCCCTTTCATTCCATTAATGCACTAGGCAGAAGTACCCCCTCTAAAAGGGAAAGAACAAAGCTTCCACTCTGAGTCTTTGGAGATGGAAAGACTCATATAAAGCCGTCATAGCTAGTGGTAGAACATGTGGCAGCAAATCAAGAGATCCCTGAGATACCTAAGGGGATAGGAATTTCCCACAAATAATTGGAGCAACAAGGGATAGGACACAAATTACTAGGAATCATTCAAAAGCAAGGAAGAGAATAGAGGAAAAGAGCACCAGAACTTCAAGAAGGCGCCACCCTTACTCAGGTGGATTCATTCTGTCTTATCTTTCTATTTCGGTTTATGTTGTGTTTATCTATGTTGTTGTTTACTTTAGATTTATGATTAGTGATATGGCTTAAATCTAATCATACAATTCATTATATTCACCCTTCTTTAATTGAAAAATGTTTAATTCAAAAGAACAGAAGATGATCGAATTTATCTTGAATTTAATTTATTTATAATTGAGTGGTGAATAGTTTTGTTTCTCTGATGAATGACTGAACAGTGCATATTTTTTTTTTTTTTTTTTTTTTTTTTTTTTTTTTTTTTTTTTTTTTTTTTTTTTTTTATTATGTTATTGTTGATCTGAAAAAATCATGAAATTGATCTTGAAGCAATGAAAAGCAGTGACAAAAAAGCTTACAAAAAAATGGCAAAAATAAAAAGAAATAGCAACCGAAAAGCCAATACCATTAACAAAGGAAGGGTAAAAAGGATCCAAGGCTTGAGCTATGCAATGATAGGAGGCAAGGAAATTAAATCTAGTCAAAGCGGTAAATCAAGCTGTCCTAACCATGTGCTTGTGTCCATGAAGGTTATGTGAAAGCTGAGACTAGTGGTTAAATCTGATCCAGCAAAGAGGTGCTTAGAGATGGAACTCTTACGGGGATCTAGTAAGCTAAGTCCATCTGAAAGGTACACCAGTTATATGTCTGATGGATTTACGTACCGGTGGTAATTGAAAAGTGTTTAGGGCCACGGACAATCATAATAGTGTTTTCAGAATGCACAGCTTAAATAGGAATGTCAATAACCCCAAAATTCTGATTCCATGAGACGCAATATCTGAACTTCAAGGAAAGTGGAGATGCCATAAATTGTCGCAGCAAAAAGCTTAAAGTTCGCTAATCTGTATTACATTCATTGATATTGGAATTTAATATTTTTTTTTTTTTTTTTTTTTTTTTTTTTTTTTTTTTTTTTTTTTTTTTTTTTTTTTTTTTTTTGTTTTTTGATGAGCGGATAATTTTATAAGCTTTTGCGCATTGTTTTAGGTAGTTTTTTTTTTATTTTTAATATTAAAACTGATTTCATTTTTTTTATGTTAAATTCAATTGACTTTCTAGATTGTTGTGTGTTTTTCTGTGATTAGGTATTTTTTTTGGTGAAATTGAGGGACTTAAGCAAAACTCTGACAGGCTGCAAAAGGATCTCGATGCCTGGTTGGAATCTGCCTGCCGGATCGAAATGTGATTTCTGGGCTAAGATACAATGGCGCGATTCACGGCGTTGGAAGTAGAATTCAGGGCCTTTCGCAATATATAATAGTTCATACTTTTATCGAGATTTGACGGTAACTTGGGGTTGAGAAGTTCTACGCTGCTGTCTGAGTTAAACGCCAAAAAAAAGCTCATTGTCCGGAGTTGAACGCCCACACGTCTAATCGAGTTCAAACTCAAGAGAAGTCCTCACTTGTGGATTGATTAAGGCAGCCAAACATACACCAAGTGGTCGAAAGTGAATTTATGCGTCAATCCTACGATGAGTAACCCTAGGTTAGTCTAGTCTGAGTAAATAGGGATAAGTTTATTGTATTAGATTTTTTTTTTTTATTTTGTATTATTTTGTAGTTTATAAGTGTTTTATACCTTTATGGGGGCTGGCATTCGGCATCGCCTGAACTTTACTATATTATTAACGGTGGAGTTTTCTGCCACCATAGATAGAGGTGTGGCGTCTGCTGTCGTCAGGTATTTCAATTCTATTTTTCTTTTATTCAAATCTTCTTATTCGATTCCAAGATAGAATGCCGTACAAGAACATGGATGAAGTATGATTATGATGCTCATAATATCATTGCTCACTTATTGAACACGTGATTGACTATCACTTCCGTTCTACATGCAACAGAGCTTGAATGTTTATTCTTAGATTTTCCAAAGATTTGTTGTATATAAGTTAGATAGATGGCTGCATTTATGAGGGGATCCGGCAGGTCTAACCTTGTTGTGGTATTCCGAGTAGGATCTGACATGACCCGGAAAGTATAACATTGTGTGTGGTGTTCCGAGGTAGGATCCGGTCTGAATACTGTGACGTGCGTTAGCTCGCGAGTGTCTGGGGCGTTAGTGACAGAGCAAAAGAATCGAAGGATTCTATTCCGGTAGGAGCGGGAACCAACAGTGATTAGCCGTGCTGTGTAGATGAGCGGGAGCGTAGTTTTTCATGCGAGGATGGATGTAGTCTTGGATCCAGGTGATCCTCATTAGACGATTAGCATGCGCGTAAAGCGCAAGAGGACCATTATTCCCAAGAGATTAAAGTACATGTCGAAGGTGAACATAAAGCTTCCATGGAAAGGAGTAATAAGGATTGAGTTGAAGCATTGGGAAAGCAGGTGTTCTTGAGCCATACAGTACCTCCATTCGCTTATCTGATTTCCCCGAATGAAGTCTCTAAATACCATATCCTTTATTATTTTTTATTCATTTATATTCTCAAAACTACATAACCAATTTAGATTCTGCCTAATGCGATTTTACAAGTGACCATAGCATTGCCGTTCATACCAAAATTTGTGGCGTGACCCTTACTGCTAAGGTGTTTTACTTGACTACAGGTACGACTGCTGTTAGTTGACGGAGTTGGTGTCACTGTGTGATTTTAATTCATAAGTAACAACTTAAAGAATCAGTGAATCACAATTTCGTCACCGTCGTGTTCGATTCAAAAAATATGATGTACTTATGGCGAGGGTGTTTGCGCAGTCGCCATCTCTCCCTCATATCTTCTTCTCCTACATCCTTCAGCTCTAACCACCCTCCGCGCTAACAGCGGCCGCGTCGCCACCCAACTTCGTCCGTGCTCTTCTTCACTGCCAAACTCTTCTCTCGCTCTGCTGCCCTCATGCCCGCTACCACTCCGCGTCGACTCACATTCACGCCAAGCGACAACCGGCGGCCCTTTCCCCCCCATGTTGACATTCCCTCTCACTTCTTCTCTCACACATGAGCTTCCTTCATGCAGTCTCTCAATCTTCCGAGCACCACCGCCGCCGCTCTGCCATAACCGTCACCATCCACATCGGCGGATTCTGATTCTTTTGCTCGTCAAACCCCAATTCCTTTTCTTCTTAGTTCTCCTCTGCCAGTGTTTGCTCCAATCTACTTGACTATTAATGTTTTTTTCATTATTTGTTTTTTTTTTTTTTTTTTTTTTTTTTTTTTTTTGTTATGTTTTTTATGTTTGTATATATATTTGTTGTTAGGTAGCTAGGACTGGATAGAGGATTCAAGGCCTGATAAGTGCTCCGTTTTATGGCTAATTTGCCTGTTTGTTACTTGGGTGCTGTTATTGATATTGATTTGGTTTGCCTTTTATGAAATTTGTGTTGCTGCATGCTATCCCATCGCTGTTGTGCTTAATGGATGCTACTTTGAGTATTTCTTCTATTTCTATCATCTTACTCTATTTATTCATTAAAAATAAAAATTTTAGAAAATTTATTTTTTTTTGGGTCTTATTAAATTTTGGGACTAATTGTCGTTCCTTTTATTTCCCGGATTTGCACAATCGTTGTGAACCATGATTCAATTTTAGTCCACCTACTCTTTTTTTTGAGGCTACATATTCATCATGCCCTAATCTTTTTCTAATTCTAATTTTTTGACGTTTAACTTTACTCACTTTACCTTTTACCCATTTGTTTCAGAAGGTATGATGTTCATTGCTTAATGAATAGAGTCTGTTGACTTTGGTGCCAACATGATGTGCTTCCTTTCAACTTCATGTGCATCCCCATTCATTCATTATTCATCATCAATAAATTACATCTCATTGTATGCATTTTGTGAATACTTTTTATTAGGGCAACTTTCTTGATCAATACCTGCTTCAATGCTACCCTTATCATAAGCTTTGTTTAACTTACTGACTTCATTTTTCTTTACTCAACTCATTAGCCATTCTTTTGAGTTATGAAGATATGCCTATCCTTTAAGAATTGTGTACATTGTGGGATGTTTATTCTTGGTTTAAGTTCCCACTTATTGCTTATGTTGCACACCAAAGTTTCAGAATACACAATATCATTGCTTGATCTTCTTACAAGTTTAATCGTTAGCTATATGCTGAATGTTTAACTTGCTACAGTATTGTCTTTTCTAGTTGTCGGGAAGTACAAGGAAAAGCTTAGCACTACTCAAGGAAGCGAAAACATTCTGACACCTGTATTCTGCTATTTACAGAATCTTGCAAGATACATTGAATTGATTAAGAAAGGAGATATTGTACTTCTACCGTCCTGACCCATTTGCATCTTATGTGAGCTTCTTTCAAAGTTATCGGAGTCGATGAAACTGAATACTCGAGAAGAAAGCTTGTCTTCCCGTCATGTGAGAGAGCAATTACTCGGATCTTAGAGTTTGCGTGTGGACTTGTTGATAGAGATTTGGGGGATATCAACATTTCTTGGGTCAAGGAATTCTATTGCTTCGTCTAATCTGATCCAGTTCAGTTGAGGGGTGAGAGGTTATATCCTGACTGCTTAGGGAGCATTTGCAGTGCCGACATCTTACTGATGGCACCTACTCTTATTAGCAGGCTGAGATAGCTATTCATAGCATGACCTTTGACTATGGCGCTTAGGCGTGTGATTGGTTTACCAGATGCTACATGGGACATGGATGGGAACAACACTAAGCCTAAAAGGATGCTATTTGCTCATTTTACTAGAGAGGCTAAGACTTGACAGATGATATTCGCCGTATGATTACACACTCACTTTGAGATCCTATGATCTGACTTCTGATTGGTGTGTGTTATGAGGGAAGATTTTTCTCCTCGACTGATCTGGATAGTGTATGTGGCGAGACATATTGTGGCCTACTTCCATTCTACTTGGTTACCATATGCGCCTTAGTGAGGTTCCGTTAGATGAGATGTGACACACCACCTCCAATAGACAATGACCAGGAGGTCCACTATTCCTGGGGTGGCTGGGGCGAGTAGCCAGCTAGACGCCGATCTAGATCTAGAGCGGTGGTAGGGACAGCCGGACGCAGACTCTCCCTTCTACAGCGAGCAGATCTTCTTTCTCCTTCTCAGCATCCTAGTACTTGACGTATGGTCAAGTCTGTTTCGATTTTGGAGAGCAGAAAGGCCGATGTGGCATCCGACTGGATTGGATGGTGCAGGCATCATCTCCCTTACGCTGAGGTTACTCGTGTCAGATCTCCGCTCTGATGAGCGATCATCAAGGAGGGGATGTTGATGAGCGACCAGGTAGGATCACATCCAGTGCTACTGACCACACAGAGATCCATCAGACTATGAGGAGCGATCCCAATCTAGACAGATCACACACCCTGTATCCTTCTGAATTCCTTTAGTAATCGAGGAAGATCTCGATTTAATTGTGGGGAGGTCACCGGTAGAATCATTAGAGGACCGTTGAACATTTTGGCCATTTTTCTAGATTTATCTTCTTTGCGTACTTTTGTATATATAGATGCTTTTGAAGTTTATTTTAGATACTCTTACTATCTTGGTTATTTGGATATGTTTACTGTTATTTGATATTGGCTACATGATTAACATGAAAAAAATATTTTTAGATTTTTGGTGATGATTTCATACTTTTGGTTTGATTTTTTAATAATTATTTGCATATCTTCTTTTGTCTATTTTTTTGTTAATTACAAAAAAAAAAAAATAGAAACATATTTTTGATTTTTTTTTTTTTTTCATGCTGATTTTGTCATAGAATTTTGTTTAAAAGTGCAAAAAGGAAAGGGTAAACTAAGGAAAGATTTTTTAATTTTTCATCATTTTTTTTTTATTTGTAGTTTATTGAAGATTTCCAAGAATTTTTTTTTGTTTTTAGTTGATATTATATTGAAAGAAATTTTTGGTGAAACTTGCTTGAATTTTTTTTTAAATTTTAAAGAAGTATCTGAATAAGAAAACAAGCTTGTGAGACTTGATCCTATTGATGTGTTACAATTTCTAACACTTATTTTCGCATTCTTATGTGCAATGTTCTATCTTGATTGTGAACTTGAATTGCTTGGTTTCTTGTCCATTTATTCGTTGTATTCATGCATATTCGTCTGATTGAGGCCATTATTTCATTAGTCCACTTACCCAAATAGCTACTTTATACATCTCTATTGTTTAGCTCAAATTTGAGCCTATGCTAAACTACTTGTTTCATTTTTACACTTAATCAAGCCCAAGGTGAAAACAAATGAAAAGGTCTGTTGTGGAACTTGATTAGTCCTAGGCTAGTGAGAAGTGTTGTTGTTGATTCAGTTTGGTGGAGCTTTGGACTCATTGGATGGGGTAAATAGGGTAGTACTGCATAGCAGTCATATTCCTTTTTCAAGAATTTCTTATTTCATAGTCTTTATGCACTTTCCTTGCATCTAAGTAGTGGATTTGGAATAAAATGCATAACTTTCTTTAAATCAAACGAACAGCATAAAGTTGATGCTAAATATGAGCGTTGATGCAAAATTATAGATTTAATGAATTTAAAACTATGAGTTGTAAGAGAATTTGATTGGTTGTTTTGTTTTTTTTTTTTTTTTTATTTTTTTTAGAAAAGAAGAAAAAGTGGCTTAAGAAGTGTGGCCAAGAGAGGAGAAGTGTGGTACAGATAGAAAGAAGAAGCAAACATGCCCTCGCACAGAGACACTGCCTCCAGGAGAGCAGAGATTGTCACGCTTAAAAACTCACTGCTCTGCACAAAAGGGCGAGCACATTGATGCCAAGACCATAGGAGCAAAAACTCCTGCTGCCTCCTCAAAAAGAGCATTATCGGGCTTCATCCAAGAATATTCAAAGGAAATTGGCTTCCTACTGGCTTCTATGGTTTCGAACTAAAAAAAGAGAAAAATAGCGCTCAAACACAAGAAACAAGCAAAATTGGCTTTCAATCACCAGATGAAACAGGCACAGGAGGGAGCAAGGAATAGCGTTATTGGTCAAGAAACAAGGATAGGAGCGATGTATCCACGAGTTTCGACTGGGATTCAATTGGCGCTGCTGTCCCTCACAGGCAGCAGGCATCTTGTGCGATTGGCGAGCGAATTTTTGGCACGGCAGGTGACTTGAGCACTCGCGAGCATAGCAACGCACCCACGGCAGCGATTGGCGCACATGGCAACACTGCCTGCCCACAAGGGAGGGCAGCTCTGCACATCTGAACGCCTATCACAGCACTGAGGCCGCTTGCAAATTTTCTGGTCTCCTCGCACACAAGGGCAGGGCAGCTCCTGGAAGTAATTTCTCATGGGCGTGAAATTGAGTAAAATTATTTAATTCATTCTTCAACACAAACTAAACGCAGTATCATTCAAAACTAGAGATAGAGAAGTGGTAACATAAGGCGATGAAGTTGATGTAATTAGGACTACCCGTTATTTGATTTGAACTTACATTTGAAACTTCATTTCTTAAGTAGCTTGTACTGGATTTGAGAGAAATGGGAGAAGAAAGAAAAAAAAACTCTCTCTCTCTTCCTTATTCCTGCTTGGCATTTACTTTTCTTGTTTGAATATTGAGTGTGAAGATTGAGGATTCTTGTCTAAATCTCTCCATTCAATGATCCTCTTATTTCTCCCTTGCTGATAATTTGATTCAATTATATTTTTTTTTTTTTTTTTTTTTTTTTTTTTTTTTTTTTTAATTTTTTAAATATCTTGGAAGGTAATTGAGATCTGGGCTTTGCTATCTAGTCTCTGGAGTCCTGAGACCATAATTTTCTTTTGGTTTTGTTTTTTTTTTTTTTTTTTTTAATTTCTATTTTCTGTTTGATGTCTAGTTGAACTTCAAATAATCTCTACTTTGATAATTAGTTGACAATTAATTTCCTCTTGTTAAATCTGAATTCCGTCCTCAATCCTTCATTCAAGCATTTATTCTCTTGCATCTAGTACTGCAATTTACTTTTCATGCATTTTAAGTTTCGTTCATTTTATTCTTTTCTTTAAGATTCATCTCTTTTACTTTAGTTTCATTTTTTATTTCAGCAATTCATTCCTTCTCCTTTACTTATTCATGCTAGTTACTTACTATTCAGGATGCAAAATCACTCACAAGTACTTGATTCGCGTGATCTAAATTACTCACTGAATAAATCTCAATCGCTTATCCCTGTGGGATCGACCTCACTCCCGTGAGTTATTAATTGATGGCGACGTACACTTGATTGTGAGCTTTGTGTTTGGAGTCGTTTCCACAACATCAAGAGTTTTTTGGTGCCGTTGCCGGGATTGAAATAGATTGACAATCGATTAAAGTGAGGTGGTAGTTTAAATCAAGCACTTTTTCTTTCTATTTTTTATTTTGAATTGACCCACTAACTGTTTGAAAATTTTCGGCTTAAAGCTACTAAACTTACTTTAAATTAGATTGGAAGTCATGGTTTTGTGTGTTTCTTATGTTTTTGTTTCAATCATGGCAGATAAAAATACTAACCATTCTCATGATACAATCGAAGAACTCTCAGGAGATTAAGAATAGCTGAAAGAGGGAAAAACATTGTTGGAGAAGTGGAGTCAGAAGAAGAATTTCAAGACATCGGAGAACTTCAAGCCATACCACCAGAGAGCACTAAACAGCACAATCTACCAAGGAGGAGAGTTTTGGCTCCTAACACATTGTGCAAATGCTAGACACAGTGGGGTAGCATTCTTATACCTAATGTCAGATGCAACAACTTTGAACTAAAGCCAACTCTTGCTTGGTCAAACATGCTGCTCTTTGGAGAAGGACATTGAAGACCTAAACCAAATCTATGCCATTCTTTGAGGATCGGGACAGTTAAGACAAGGATGAACCTGGACTAATAAGTACTATGGTTCATTCTGTTCAGGTACAAAGCCACTCAATGGCTAGAGACATTTTCCAAAGAGAGCATCAACTGTGGATGTTTGGGTGAGCAAGTTCTTGACATTGTTACCCCAGTAAAAGGATCATAAAATTGAAGACTGAGGTGCAGATATTCCTTCAATAGGCTAAAATTATATGAGGCATAGGGAAAGAATATCAGGCGCTGCTAAGAGAAATGTACCAGAGATGTTTCGACGGTGAGTGGGATCAAGTGCGAATTCTATGAGGATTACTCTGAAGGCTCGAGGCACTGTTTGATCAATCAGTGGGATAATTGCAATTAGATGAAAGTGCAGGAGGAATGCCAGAACCTCATTGATATGGTGGCCAACAACAATACTTATTTGCTCACAAAAGCACACGAACTCACAGAGGAGGGAGTGTTAGTATGGAAGGAGTGATACCTCAATCCAACTCAGAACAATGGCATACCAATACAATAATTTGAGCAAATGAAAAAGTGATTGATAGCCTTCAAGTTGCAGCAGTTAACACTAGTCAACCATCAGCCACATGGGTGCAAGCTGAAGAACCTGAGGAACAACAATAAGAGCAAGTGCACTATATGAAAACCAAATTTTTCTGGATCAAATAAGTGTATGGTGACACCTCTACAATCCATAGTGGAAGAACCACCCAAACCTTGGATGGGGAAGACACCACAACCTAGAACGCAAAAACATGGCTAAAGAAACTAGCCAAATACTAAAAAAATAAAAAAAAAAAAAAAAAAAAAAAAAATTTTAACAGAAAAGAAAATATTTACCAACTCTAACTTATTCGCATCCAAACTAACTATACCAAACCTCACCCTCCTGCACACCAAACAAACAATCCTCAAAGATCTCAAGGATTACTATCTTTAGAAATGGCTCATGTAGAAGATGAAGAGAACCAACGGATTAAAAAAGAAAGAACTCCATGAAGAGCCTGAAAGCAGAGTGGACGGTTCCCGAAGCAGATTCTATTGATAAACTTCATCAAAGTCCACACATGAAACTATCTATATCCAAGAAGAATGCAAAGCTGTGAAATTAAGGAGTGAAGGGAAATTGGTAATGCAACAAGGAGCGCAAGAACCATGGAGAGATGACAAGAGCCACGAGAAATATGGAGCTAAGAGGAATAACAAGCAAGAATGTCCATGAAAAGGCTAAAAGAGAAACACACAGATTTAAAGAAGGAAGCAGCTATGGAAAACGAAATCCAAAGACGCAGATAGTGGAGAAGAGTCTTACCTCAATACTTATCCACAGAGATTCTAACAAAGAAGCAAGGATCAATCATTTCACAATTTTGATACTTAGGAAGGCTGGAAATATTACATATCTGCGAGGCATTGGAGAAATGCCCTAATGTCAATCTAAAGGATCTATCAAAGAAAGGATTGGATGAGAAGGAATATGTGCACTGGAATTAGTGCTGAATAGAAAAAGCTCCTGCCAAGCTGAATGCTCCTGGATGTTCTTCTACTACTTGCACTATAGAAGGCCTATTCATAACGGGGGTTGTGCTTAGGAGCAGGTATACAAATCTAATTCCATCTTCTAGTGAAAAAGTTTGGCATGGTGACAATAAGATGTCTTGTATTGGTAACAATATGTATTAATGGTGATTGAAACTTTTTGTTTAGTGAACATCACTTGGCATGAGCCTTAATATCTAGATTCAGCGGATGAGAAGATTCATTACTGTCGAACCAGTTTTGGCCAATGCTAGAGCCATTGGTAGATTATGAGTCACGGAGAGCTTAACCTCAGGATGCCTGAGAATAGCCACCTGAAGTATTCTCAGAATACACAGCAAATGAAGGAAAAAGCAAGTAGTGTGACTTTCCCCGCAAGAAAACACACGTAGAATAGAAAAATGAGCAGGTGCAAGAAAGAGAATAATTCAAGAAGCCGGCAATGAAGTCCATTAAGGAGGTATCACACTCAAGTCCTTGCATGAGAAGTCAAAAAAGAAAAAGTGTGAAAAGTAAGCGTTAAAAGGGTGAAGTAGAAATCCACTGAAGGGTTCCAAATGTGACAGGTCAAGTTAGTAGTATCGCATTGGCAGAGACATACCGTTAAGTATCCTTCGAAATTGAATTAGTCAAGCACACGAGAGACTTACAGTGAGGGGGACAATGAGACTCACCACATAACCACCTTAAAGATCATAGTCAAGTAGTTAAATAATAGCGTTCGATGGGGGCAACCCATATTTCAAGATATGTCTTTTTTTTTTTTTTTTTTTTTTTTTTTTTTTTTTTTTTTTTTTTTTCTTTTGCTTTAGGGCAAGTAAACCTCTAATTTGGTGTGCTTAAGACCCCAATATTGTTTTTCAGAAACAGAGGGTTCTCTTAGAACATATGCATAGTCATTTTGATGAAGCATATGACCAAATACTAAGTTTGGCGTTCTGCATATGTAGCATGATGTTCAGAAGATCAATTTCTATTCAGGGAATCAAAATCATACAGAGAGGATCAATGTCAATATCCATTTTTCTTCTTTATTGCATCATTACAAATGTCTAGTATCATATCCAAGGCTAGCTGTTTTGATATTCGAGAAAGAGATTGAGAAATCATCACGGGGCCACGGGATAGACAAGCAAGGAGGCGTGGGTCACATGTGCCGAGAAAACGTTCTTGGGAACTAGAATCCCAATGTCATGCATCATCGAAACACCTAATGCTGCACACCGAAGAGACAGATCATATCATCAAAGCTCATAATGCTGCAGCCGTGTCAGTCCATGAGCTCGTATGATCAAGTCATTCACCATTCATAAGCCACCAACGACTCTTCTCATTCTATTGTTTGTTAGAATTTTGAAGGATTTGCCTATAAATAGCCGTTAGCACTATGGCTTATACATTAATAAAAGTACTTTACTTGCGGCTATTTATAGGCAAATCCTTCAAACTTTCTAACAAAACAATAATGAATGAGGAAGGAGTTCGTTGGTGCATTATGAAGGGTTGAGATTGAGTTGATCATACAGAAGGCTCATGGATTGAACGGTCTGCATGCATTATTGAAGCTTTGATGAGGATTATCTTCTCATTGGTTGCATGCATTTAGGTGTTCGATGATGCATGCATGCGGATTCTGCTTCCCAAGGAGCACGCTTTTCTAGGCACATGTGACCACTCCTCACTTAGCTTGTCCTAGCCGTGGTCCCTCCTTGTATTTGTCTCAATCTCTTTCTCCTAAATAATCCAAAACAGCTAGCCTTAGGATATGAATATATACATTGGTAAGTGATTTGCAATAAAGAAGAAAAATGTAATGATGCATGATCCCTCTCTGTATGATTTTGATTCCATGAATAGGAAATGATCCTCTGAACATTGTTACATATGCAGACACCAAACTTAGTGTTTGGTCATATGCTTCATCAAAAATGACTATGCATATGTTCTAAGAATAACCCCCCTCTTTTTTTCTTGAAAAACAAATATTGGGTGTGCTTTAAGGCACACCAAACTTAGAAGTCTGACATATGCTCTAAAATGATGTATGCATTTATGAAAGTTCAAAATCATGCTCAGGTGATCATAGCTTATTAAATAAAAGAAAGGACAGAAATCTTAAATCATGGGTTGCCTCCCATGAAGCGCTCTTTTATTGTCACTAGCTTGACATTGAACTCCCTTTAAGGTGGTTGATGCTGGTGATGTCTCAACTTGTCCCCTCTCACTGTAAGCTTTCTCTGTGTGCCTTGATGCTCTATTTCAATGTGCTCGAGAGAGAGTACTTGGTTAACAGTGTAATGGTCTTCTGCTCCCAACTGCTGATATACTAATTGCACCTTGTCACCTTTGGAAAATCCTTCAGTTGGGATTTTCTTATTCTTCCACCCTTTGTAAACCTTCTTCTTGTTCTTCATCTTTTTCTTTTTTGTTGACCTTTCTCCCTTGACAGTGACTTGAGTTGTGATACCTCCCTTTTTGTTTATCATTCCGGCTTCTTTTTGAATTCATTCTCCTTCTTGCACCTGCTCATTTTTCTGTTCTACCGTGTTGTTGGTTGCTTRCCTTGGAAGAAAGTCACTACTTWTCTTGCTTGTTCCTTCTTTACTTTGTGATTCTGGAAATACTTTCAGGGTGATGCTTTCTTCATGCATCCTGAGGGTTAGCTCTCCTTGCTCTATATCTACAATGGCTCTAGCAGTGGCCAAAAATGGTCGACCAAGTATTATGGAATCATTCTCATTCTCTGCTGAATCTAGGATCA
>QBTX01002821.1:0-14677 GCA_003063285.2 Arachis monticola | reverse complement strand
GTTCATTGTTGTGCTCCCTTGAGAGAATTGAGCTCTTGGAGAGAGCACTGTGCTTCCCTTGCATGCGGCACGCTTTCTATTACTTTGGCCACACTTTCTTCTCCATTAGCCAGCCTCTTAAGCACACTTTCTTATTTTCTTCTTTTCTTCACCCACAAATAATCAAAACAACCAATCAAAGTATCATCAAATTCACAAGGTTTAAAATCCATTAAAATTCAAATTAAAATTAGCTTAACCTTATGATTTAGCATCAATTAAAATGGTGGTTGTTTGATTTAAAGAAAACCATGCATTTCATTCCAAATTACTTAATTAGAATGCAAGAATGCATAACAAACGAGTGAAAACAAGTGAAATAGCTTGAAAAATAGGGCATATGATACTTGTCATCACAACACAGCACTTAAATATTTTTTTTTTTTTTTTTTTAGTTTTAAAATAAGAGAAGATAGAATGAAATAGAGAGGTATATATGTCCTTATTAGGCAGATAGTTAATTTGGTTTATGGGGGTTTATGCAGATCAAGAAGTAGTTCATTTATTACTTGCTGTCAAACAAACAATGTCTCCTAAAAGGTTCACCAAGGTTGCTGCTATAACACCACCATACCTTACTTATTTTGGCTTATTTCCCTTGTTAGCTTTTTCCTTCTTTCTTTTTGTATTAAGAGAGCTTATTGCTTATTTAAGGCTTGGTGGCAAATGTTGTAGTGGCCTTTGGCTTAATTTCACTAACAAAATTCTTCCGCACAGATGATGAGCGGATAATTTGTACGCTTTTTTGGCATTGTTTTTAGTATGTTTTTAGTATGATCTTAAGTTAGTTTTTAGTATATTTTTTATTGTTTTTTAGTTTAAAATTCACTTTTATGGGATTTACTATGAGTTTGTGTTTTTTCTATGAATTTCAGGTATTCTTCTGGGCTGAAATTGAGGACTGAGCCAAAATCTGATTCATAGAATAAAAAGGACTGCAGATGCTGTTTGGATTCTGGACCCTCTGCACTCGAAGTGATTTTCTGGATGGCTACAGAAACCCAATCGGCGCGCTCTCGAATGGCGTTGAAAGTAGACATCCTGGGCTTTCGAATATATATAAGTTCATACCTTTGCCCAAGATTGAATGGCGCCAATGGCGTTAAAGTCACCAATCAGAATTCCAAGCGTAACGCCGTAACTGGCACAAGGATGGGAGTTAAACGCCCAAACTGGCATAAACAAGCTGGCGTTAACTCAAGACAGAGTCTCTACATCGATGCTTCAATGGGCAGCCCAAGCACACACCAAGTGTGGCCCGGAAGTGGAATTTTTTACGTTCAATTTTCTCATCTCTGTAAACCCTAGGCTACTAGTTTCTATAAGTAGGACTTTTCTATTGTTATTGATATCGGGGTAGCTACCTTTGTTCTTATGCTATCTTAGACAATTAGGGAGGCTGGCCATGTCGGCCATGCTAGACTTGTTTCTTATGTATTTTCAACGGTGGAGTTCTACACACCATAGAGTTAAGGTGTGGAGCTCTTTGGCTGTACCTCGAGTATAATGCAATTACTATTGTTCCTCTATTCAATTCCACTTGTTCTTTGTTCTAAGATATCAACTTGTTCTCTTCAAACTTGATGAATGTGATGATCCGTGACCTCATCATCATTCTCCACCTATGAACGTGTGCCTGACAACCACCTCCGTTCTAACTTAGATTGGGTGAATATCTCTTGAATTCCTGATACACGATGCAAGGTTGATCGCCTACAAACGAGCGCACTCGCCTGACAACCAATCCTTCCATTCAGTGAGATCAGAGTCTTCGTGTATAAGCTAGAACTGATGGGGGCATTCAAGAGAATCCGGAAGGTCTAACCTTTTCTGGTGGTATTCTGAGTAGGATTCAATGATTGAATGACTGTGACGAGTTCAAACTCTGAGGGCTGGGCGTTTAGTGACAGACGCAAAGAATCACTAGATTCTATTCCGGCCTTATTGAGAACGACAGATGACTAGCCGTGCCGTGACACGGTGCGTTGAACATTTCCACTGAGAGGAGGGAGGTAGCCACTGACAACGGTGAAAACCTTGCATAATCTTGCCATGGAAAGGAAGTAAGAAGGATTGGATGAAGACAGTGTGAAAGCAGAGAGACCAGGAAGGAACACAGATCTTCATAACGCTTATCTGAAATTCCCACCAATGAAATTACATAAGTATCTCTATTTATCTTGTTATGTTTTATTCGTATATCACCATATCCATTTGAGTTGGCCTGACTAAGATTTAAAGGTGACCATAAGCTTGCTTCATCGCAACAATCTCTGTGGGATCGACCTTATCTTCGCGTAAGGTGTTAATTACTTGGAACGACCCAGTACACTTGCTGGTTAGTTGTGCGAAGTTGTGTTAATGCCATGGTATTTAACACCAAGTTTTTTGGATTCATTACCAGGTCACTTGATTTGTGGAAAAGTATTGATTCACAATTTCGTGCACCAGTTTTTATGGCGCCGTTAGCCCGCGGGGATTGTTGAGTTGGACAACTGACAGGTTCATCTTGTTGGCTTAGATAGGTGTTTTTCTTCAGATTTCTTTAAAAAATGCATTTCTAGAGATTTCATGATGATCTGTGAAATCTGGCTTGGCCTGAGAAGCGCATGTCTAATCTTATTTGGACCGAGTTTTCAATTTCATACAAGGCTTGTTGAATTTCTATCAAAACCTGCTATTGGAGAATGATCTGCTAGAGGCTTGGCTGGCCATTGTGGCCATTGTCTAGTGGTTTTGGAGCGAAGCTTTCTTGAGAAGCTGGCTGGCTGTGGAAGCCAGTCTAATCTCCTGGACTCCGGAGTCCTTAGACTAGCATGAAATGATTCCTCTGGAATTCAACATTAGAATTATGAAACCTTTTATTTTCTTTTCCACTTATTTTCGAAAAACACAAAAAATTACAAATCAAAAAAAAAAAACCAAAATATTTTATGTTTTTGTTGAGTTATGTTTATTTTAAGTTTGGTGTCTTGCATGCATTGTTTATTTGATCTTGGTTCTATTTTCAAGTCAATAGTACAGGAACTGAAGATTCAACATGCAGCAGAGGAATTAACCAGAAAACGCTGGGCGTTCAAAACGCCCAGTGAGAAGGAAGACTGGCGTTTAACGCCAGCCAGGGTGCCTGGCTGGGCGTTTAACGCCAAAAGGGTAGCATTTTGGGCGTTAAAACAAGAATGATACCATTCTGGGCGTTTAACGCCAGGATGGCACAAGAAGGAAGATTTTGTTTTCAAATCATTTTTTTCAAAAAGTTTTATAAAATCAAATTCTTTTTCAAATCATTTTTTTCAATCAAAATCTTTTTAAATTCAATCTTTCCCTTTTCAAAGATACTTGCTATCAATTATATGATTTGATTCAACATTTCAAGTATGTTGCCTTTTCTGTTGAGAAAGGTTAATGTTTGAATCATATTCTTTCTTGTTAGTCAGTATTAATTTTTAAAATCAAATCTTTTTAAAATGTTTTCAAAACATATCTTCTCATCATTTTTTAAACAAAAAAAAAAAAAAAAACATCTTTTTAAATGCTTTCATCTTTTTTTTGATTTCTAATTTCAAATTATTCTTTCAAAATCACTTGATTTCTTTCCAATCAATTTATTTCAGAAAATCTAATTAGTGTTTTTCAAGTGTTTTCAAATTCTTTACTTAATTTTCGAATACTACTTCCCTTCTTCTCACACTTCTATTTATGGACTAACACTATTCTTAATGCAAAATTCGAAACTCCATCTTCTCTTGATAAGTCGATTTCATACTTGCCTTCTATTTTTCTTTTCCTCTGACACCCTCAAGGAATCTCTATACTGTAACATAGAGGAATTCCATTTCTTGTTTCTTCTCTTTCTTATGAGGAGGAGCAAGGACAAAAGCATTCTTGTTGAGGCGACCCTGAACCTGAAAGACTTTGAAGCGAAAATTAAAGAGAGCTAAGGCACAATTCTCTGTAGAGGACCTACAGAAATCTTCAAAGAAGAAGAACACATGGCAGCGAAAACAACAACAAATGCCAACAATGCAAGGAAGGTGCTGGGTGGACTTTACTGCACCTACTCCCGATTCCTATGGGAGAAGCATCTCATCCCTAGCCATTGGAGCAAACAACTTTGAGCTTAAGCCTCAATTGTTTCTCTAATGCAAAGAATGCAAGTTTCATGGACTTCCATTGAAGATTCTAATCGTTTTTAGCTGAATCTTGCAAATCTGTGACACTGTCAAGACTAAATGGGGTTGACCTGAGGTCTACAGACTTATGCTTCCCTTTTGCTGTAAGAGACAGAGCTTAGGACAATGGTTGGACTCACAACAAGAAAGCCTGAACTTTGGGAAAAGCTGTCAATGCCTTCTTGGCAAGTTCTTTCCACCTAAAAATTGAGTACTTAGAGTGGAAGTCAAACTTCAGACAGAAGGAAGGGATATCCTCTATGAGCTTGGGAAGTAAAACAATTATCAGAAAGTGTCCCTCTGACATGCTTTCTGATGGAGCATCATGTGTTTTCTATAATGGTCTCCTGAACTGTCCAAGATGTGGATAGTTTTGCTGGAGGATCTCTTCACTGAAGAAGACGCCTACAGAAGCTCAAGAGTTGATTGAATGGTTGCAAATAACCAATTCATGTACACTTCTGAAAGGAATCCGTGAACAATGGGACTAGTCAGAAGAAGGAGTTCTTGAGATTGACACTCTGAATCCATATTGGCTCAGAATAAATATTGACTCAACAGTCAATTGATTTCTCAAAGTCTGTCTGGAATGCAAAATGCCCAAGCAGTACTAAGGAGCTTATCTGAAGAAGAAGCTTAAGATCCTGAGAACCTTCAATGGAAGAGTGAATTACATGGGAGAACTATGGAAACACCTATAATCCTTCATGGAGAAATCATCCAAATCTCTCATGGAAGGATCAACAGAGCCCTCAACAAGGTTTCAACATAATAATGGTGGGAAGAACAGGTTTAGCAATGCAAGCTTTCCAATCATCTTCTCAGCAACAGACAGAGAATTCTAAGCAGAACCACTCCTGATTAGCAACCATGTCTCTGATCTAATCAAACCACTACAGTTTCATGACTAAAAGATCTATTAAAATTTGGAGGGACAAGTGGGTCAGACAGCAAGAAAAATACTGAACTCCCTCCTAGTACTCTCGCAGCAATCAAGAGAAAATCCAAAAGGAGAGTGCAAGGCTATCAACTGGCCGAATTTGGAGAGGAGGGAGAGGCAGTGACGCCATGAGGAAGACACAATGGACTCCACTGGCCTCCATGAGTTCCAAGAGGAACCTTGGGAAGCTGAGGCTCAAAATGAGACCATAGAGATTCCTTGGACTTACTTCTCCATTCATTGAGCTCTGATGAGTTTCTTCTCTGAAGAGGATGAGTATGTCACTGAGGAGCAAGTGCTAATACCTTGGAGCAATCATGAAGTCTAATGACAAGGTTATTTGGAAATGAGATTGGGAAGAATGAACCCCCCCTTTTGCTCACCAAGAGACTGGATGACTGTCTAGGCAGAAATTACTCAAAAGAGACAGGATCCTGGGAGTTTTCAATACCTTGTAAATAGGCACCATGACCTTCAAAGAAGCCTTGTGTGACTTAGGGTCAAGTGTAAACCTCATGCTGTCTCTCTTTAATGGAGAAGCTAGGGATCTTTGAGGTGCAGCTACAAATCTATTAGAGATGCAGACAACTCAATGAAACAAGCTTATGGACTTGTGGAGGATGTTCTGGTAAAGGTTAGAAGACCATTAACATCCCTGCTGATTTCATAGTCTAGAGACTGGAAGTGCATGGATGAATCCATCATTCCTTGGCATGACCCTTCTAGCCACAACAAAGGCTGTGATTGATATTGTAGAGGAGAATTGATCATTCAAGTGAATGAAGAATCCTTGGTGTTTAAGGCTCAAGAATATCCCTCTGTCAACCATGGAGAGGAAGCATGAAGAGTTTCTCAACAACAAAGACCCACACACAAACAAAAAAAAAAAAACTCTAAGTTTGGTGTTGGGAGGTTCCACATGGCTCTAAGTATCTGTGAGGCCCCATGAGAGCCCACTGTCAAGCTAATGACATTAAAGAGGCACTTGTTGGAGCACCCAATTTATATTTTATCTATTCTCTTTTGTTATTTGTATTGTTTTTTGTATTATGAAAAAAAAAAAAAAAAAAAAAAAAAAAGCAAAAAATAGAAAGAAATAACAGGAGAGAAAACAGCACCCTGGAGGAAGAACTATGGCGTTTAAACGCAGTAAGGCTAGCAGTTGGGCGTTTAATGCCAGTCTGGACCATTCTGGCATTTAATGCCAGAAAGGGGCACCAGACTGGCGATAAACGCCAGAGAAAGGGCAAGACTTGGCGTTAAATGCCAGAAATGGGCACCAGCCCGGCGTTTAACGCAGAAATTGGCTCAAACGCATTTTTGCATGCCATTGGTGCAGGGATGACTTTTTCCTTGACACTCACGGATCTGTGGACCCACAGGATCCCCACCTACCCTAACACTCTCTTCTTCTTCAACCATTCACCAATCACTCAACACCTCTTCCCCAAAAACCCTTCACCTATCAAACCGCATCTTTCTCTTCACCACTCACATCTCACCTTCATAAAACCCACCTACTCCACCATTCAATATTCAACATTTCCCTCCAAACACCTCATACATGACGGAACCATAACCCCCCATCCTATATAAACCTTCTTCACTCCTTCATTTTCAACAACCTACAACTACTTCTTCCCCTTACCGACCAAAAAGCCTCCCCATCTCCTTCATTTCTTCTTCTCTACTCTCTTCTTTCTTTTTTTGCTCGAGGACGAGCAAACCCTTTAAGTTTAGTGTGGTAAAGCATTGCTTTTTGTTTTTCCATAACCATTTATGGCATCAAAGGCCGGAGAAACCTCTAGAAAGAGAAAGGGAAGGCAAAAGCTCCACCTCGAGTCATGGAGATGGAGAGATTCATCTCAAGGGTGCATCAAGACCACTTCTATGAAGTTGTGGCCTTGAAAGGTGATCCCCGAGGTCCTTTTAAACTCAAAGAAGTGAATATCCGGAGATCCGACATGAGATCCGAAGGAGAGGTTGGGAAGTTCTTACCAACCCCATTCAAACAAGTCGGAATCTTAATGGTTCAAGAGTTCTATGCATGCATCGGATCACCAAGAACATGATCAAAGGTGTGAACCCAGACCCAAAGAATTGGCTTACTATGGTTCGGGGAAATACTTGGATTTTAGTCGGAAAATGTAAGGTGGCTTCACTTGCCATGATGCACGGAGATGAACACCCTTACACTAGAAGGGTCAACTTTGATCAAAGGTTGGACCAAGTCTCACAGTCATTTGTGAAGAGGGCGCCAATGGAAGAGAGATTCAAAAGAGAAAGCCGGTTCAATTGAGGAAGGGATGACCTCACACCCGTGGCTAGGGGATGGTTGGAGTTTATTAAACGCTCAATCATTCCCACTAGCAACCGGTCCGAAGTTACTATAGACGGGCTTCATGATTCATAGCATCATGATTGGAGAAGAAATAGAAGTTCATGAGGTTATATCCCAAGAACTTTATAAGGTGCAGACAATCCTCTACTTGGCAAGGTTAGCCTTTCCTCATCTATTGTCACCTCTTGTTATTCAGTTGGAGTTGACATAGAGGGAGACATCCCATTGAATGAGGACAAGCCCATCCACTAAGAGAAAAGGATGGAGCACACAAGAGATCCACTCATCATGAGATCCCTGAGATTCCTCAGGGATGCACTTTCGTCCACAAAACTATTGGGAGCAACTAAACCCTCCTAGGAGAATTGAGTTCCACATGGGACAACTAAGGGTGGAGCACCAAGACTTTTCCATTCCTCCATGAAAGAGAAGAATCAAAGAATCATGAGAGAGGAAGCAACAAAGACAAGGAAGAGACATTGAGGAGAATCAAGCACTCCATAGGATCTAAGAGGAGAACAAGCCGCCATCACTAAGGTGGACCCGTTCTTTAATTTCCTTGTTCTTTTTTTTCTGTTTTTCGATTTAGTGCTTATGTTTAATCTAGTGTTGTGTCTTGTGATCATTAGTATCTTAGTGTCTATGCTTAAAGGTTATGAATGTCCTATGAATCCATCACCTCTCTTAGAATGAAAATGTTCTTTTGAAAAGGAGAAGAAATTGCATGAATTTTGAATTTTATAACAGTTTATTATTTTTGATGTGGTGGCATTACTTTTGTCTTCTGAATGGAATGCTTAAACAGTGCATATTCTTTTGATTTGTGGTTCATGAATGTTGGCTCTTGAAAGAATGATGAAAAAGGAGACTGTTACTGAGGATCTGAAAATCATAAAATGTTCTTAACAAAAAAAAGCAGTGAATAACAAAAAAAAATATTGAAAAAAGAGAGAAAAGAAAAGAAAAAGAAAAGAAGAAAGAAAGAAAAGAAAGAATAAAGTTGTGATCCAAGGCAAAAAGAGTGTGCTTAAGAATCTGGACACCTTAATTGGGGACTCTAGCAAAGCTGAGTACAATCTGAAAAGGTTCTCCACATTATGTGTCTGTGGCATGTATGTTCCGGTGGTAATACTGGAAGACAGAGTGCTTTGGGCCACGGCCAGACTCAAAGTAGCTGTGTTCAAGAATCATCATACTTAACTAGGAGATCAATGACACTATCTGGATCTGAGTTCTAAAGAAGCCAATCATTCTGAATTTCAAAGGATAGGTGAGATGCCAAACTGTTCAGAGGCAAAAAGCTAAAAGCCGCTCATCTATTAATACTTGATTTTCATAGATGTTTTTGGAATTCATTGCATTTCTCTTTCTTTTTATCTTATTTGATTTTCATGCTTGAGGACAAAGCAACAATTTAAGTTTGGTGTTGTGATGAGCCGATAATTTGTATGCTTTTTGGCATTGTTTTTTAGTATGTTTTTAAAAATTTTAGTAATTTTTATTAGTTTTAAGTTAAAATTCATTTTCTGGACTTACTATGAGTTTGTGTGTTTTTTCTGTGATTTCAGTTATTTTCTGGCTGAAATTGAGGGACTGAGCAAAAATCTGATTCAAAGACTAAAAGGACTGCAGATGCTGTTGGATTCTGACCCTGCACTCGAAGTGGATTTTCTAAGCTACAGAAACCAATTGGCGCGTTCTCAACGGCGTTGGAAGTAGACATCCTGGGGCTTTCCCAGCAATATATGATAGATCCATACTTTGCCAAGATTTGATGGCCAACCCGGGTTCAAAGTCACCGCTCAGAATTCCCAGCCGTTAACGCCGGAACTGGCACAAGGATGGGAGTTAAACGCCCAAACGCATAAAAGTGTGTTTAACTCCAAGAAGAGCTCTAGAAATTCTTCAATGCTCAGCCCAAGCACACACCAAGTGGGCCCGGAAGTGGATTTTTTACGTCATTTACTCATCTCTGTAAACCCTAGGCTACTATTCTCTATAGTAGGACTTTACTATTGTATTGATATCGGGGTAGCTACCTTTGTTCTTATGCTATCTTAGATCATTGGGAGGCTGGCCATTCGGCCATGCCTAGACTTGTTCTTATGTATTTTCTAACGGTGGGTTTCTACACACCATAGATTAAGGTGTGGAGCTCTGCTGTACCTCGAGTATTAATGCAATTACTATTGTTCTCTATTCATTCGCTTGTTCTTGTTCTAAGATATCACTTGTTCTTCACTTGATGAATGTGATGATCCGTACACTCTCATCATTCTGCACTATGAACGTGTGCTGACAACACCCTCCGTTCTACCTTAGATTGGTGATATCTCTTGGATTCCTGATACACGATGCATGGTTATCGCTGACAACCGAGGCTCCCTGACAACGAGCCAGCCATTCCGTGAGTTCAGAGTCTTTGTGTATGGCTAGAACTGATGGCGGCATTCAGGAGAATCCGGAAGGTCTAACCTTGTCTGTGGTATTCTGAGTAGGATTCAATGATTGAATGACTGTGACGAGCTTCAAACTCCTGAGGGCGGGGCGTTAGTGAACAGACGCAAAGAATCACTAGATTCTATTCGGCCTGATTGAGAACCGACAGATGGATAGCCGTGGCCGTGAGGGTGGCGTTGAACATTTCCACTGAGAGGAATGGGAGGTAGCCACTGACAACGGTGAAACCTTGCATAAGCTTGCCATGGAAAGGAGTAAGAAGGATTGGATGAGCAGTAGGAAAGCAGAGAGACGGAAGGAACACGGCACTTCCATACGCTTATCTGAAATTCACCAATGAATTACATAAGTATCTCTATCTTTAGCTTTATGTTTATTCGTATATCACCATATCCATTTGAGTTTGCCTGACTAAATTTACAAGGTGACATAGCTTGCTTCAATACCAACAATCTCTGTGGGATACCCTTACTCGCGTAAGGTTTATTACTTGGACGACCCATGTACACTTGCTGGTTTAGTTATGCGAAGTTGTGTTTATGCCATGGTATTGACACCAAGTTTTTGGATTCATTACCGGGGATTATTTGATTTGTGAAAAGTTTGATCAAATTTCGTGCACCAACAGACATGGCTCACCTTTTTCTTCCTAGGATATATTGATGCCCAATCTCTTTGGATAACTAAATGTTTTGTGCTAGGTTGCTCTCTTTATTGTGGACTTTCAGTTGGCATTCCCAATCATTTGATCTAAGTGGCCAAGTTTTGAAAAACTCCTTAGAACTTACTTGTCCAAGCTTCATCTAGTAACAAAAAACCACAGGCATGTGTCCTAGGGTCAAGCTATTGGTGTCTAGCCTTATTATTTGTTTTTTGCCCAATTTTCACTTCTCTTCTTCTTTTTCCTTTTTGTTTTGATTTATTTTCAAGGGACTTTCAGTCATTTAAGGATCATAGCAGCAAACTGGCTTAAGCTTCAAGTAACATGTAATTATGCAGTAATTATTCTGTGAGCTAACAATTGAATCAAAATACATTCCACCACTAATTTTCATTCTACTTTTGCAACATTGAACAATTACTTTTCTAAGTCAAAATCTCTCTTTTATTCAACAATAGGGGAAAAAACAAATCCAAAGCTAGTGATGGATAACAAACATTATGCAGATCAGCATACTTAATCAAATATACTTCACTTGCAACTAGATGAACACTTTAGCAGACATACAAGAATTCCTAAATTAAAACATTTCACAACAACAAGGATTAAGTGTAGATAAACCTTTTGGGTTGAAGCTTTTCATTCTTCTCTTGTTGTATCCCTTTTGAGTCACAATGCAAATTGTCTTCAATTGTTGCTAATTTCCTGGCATAAGTTCTCAAAGTTTGCTTGCTTTTCAAGCGCTTAAGTGAATAGTTAGTATGCATAAATTGAGTGTGTCTTTTGGATTTATTTTGGTGTGGGAACACAAAACTTAATTGCTTTCCACTGCCTCTGATGCAACAAGTTAACCATATGTTAAATCCTTGTGTCTTTGCTAGAGGTTATGGAATTAAAGCTAGAAAGCTGTTAAATGCAGTTGAATTAATTTGTCTGATTTCTTGGAGCTGCATTTGTGCAGGAAGTGAAGATGTGCTTTTAGTGAGATTTTGGTGGAACACAAATTATTAATTCTTCATTCTCCCTTAAATTGTTTTGGTGTGCACACGCACAACTGAGCTCGTGCAATGCATAACCAATTATTCACATTTTTATTGAAAAAGTATGAAAAGAACTACTCAGGTTGGGATTGCCTCCACAACAACGCTTCTTTTATGTCCACGTGCTTGACATTCCTTCATTCTGTTGATCATGGAAATTGAAGATCACAGTGCTTTAGCTGGTCTTCTTTACCGTGAACTCCTTCTTGTTTCCTCTTTGATGACCACTATGAGTTCCCGTGGAAGGATCTTAGTCACAATATAGTGATCAGACAGCTGTGGGGGCACCTTCATGGTTTGAATGTCTAGCAGTACTTTATCCCCTAGTGAAAATTTCTCAGTAGGGATTTTTCTGATTCCTTTCTTTAATTTATTTTTTTTTTTTTTTTTTTTTTTTTTTTTGTTGTTGTTTTTCCATTGGCTGGTACTTTCTTTGTCCAAGGTTTTCTTACTTTCCTCTGTAAGGTGACCATAGCTTGCTTCATACCAACAATCTCTGTGGGATCGACCCTTACTCGCGTAAGGTTTATTACTTGGACGACCCAGTACACTTGCTGGTTAGTTATGCGAAGTTGTGTTTATGCCATGGTATTGAACACCAAGTTTTTGGATTCATTACCGGGGATTATTTGATTTGTGAAAAGTATTGATCACAATTTCGTGCACCAACAGACACATGGCTCACCTTTTTCTTCCTAGGATCATTGATGCCCAACATCTCTTTGGATAACTAAATGTTTTGTAGCTAGGTTGCTCTTTATTGTGGACTTTCAGTTGGCAATCCCAAATCAGTTGATCTAAGTGGCCAAGTTTTGAAAAACTCCTTAGAACTTACTTGTCCAAGCTTATCCTAGTACAAAAACACCACAGGCATGTGTCCTAGGGTCCAAGCTATTGGTGTCTAGCCTTATTATTTGTTTCTTTGCCAACTTTTCACTTCTCTTCTTCTTTTTCTTTTTGTTTTGATTTATTTTCAAGGGACTTTCAGTCATTTAAGGATCATAGCAGCAAACTAGCTTAAGCTTCAAGTAACATGTCATTATGCAGTAATTATTCTGTGAGCTAACAATTGAATCAAATACATTCCACCACTAATTTTCATTCTAACTTTTGCAACATTGAACAATTACTTTTCTAAGTCAAACATCTCTCTTTTATTCAAACAATAGGGGAAACAAAACAAAATTCAAAGCTAAGTGATGGATAACAAACATTATGCAGATCAGCATACTTAATCAAATAACTTCACTTGCAACTAGATGAACACTTTAGCAAGACATACAAGAATTCCTAAATTAAAACATTTCACAACAACAAGGATTAAGTGTAGATAYAACCTTTTGGGTTGCAGCTTTTCATTCTTCCTCTTGTTGTATCCCTTTTGAGTCACAATGCAAATTGTCTTCAATTGTTGGCTAATTTCCTGCATAATTCTCAAAAGTTGCTTGCTTTTCAAGCGCTTAAGTGAATAGTTAGTATGCATAAATTGAGTGTGTCTTTTGGATTTATTTTGGTGTGGGAACACCAAACTTAATTGCTTGCCACTGCCTCTGATGCAACAAGTTAACCATATGTTAAATCCTTGTGTCTTTGCTAGAGGTTATGGAATTAAAGCTAGAAAGCTGTTAAATAGTTGAATAATTTGTCTGATTTCTTGGAGCTAGCATTGTGCAGGAAGTGAGAATGTGCTTTTAAGTGAGATTTTGGTGGAACACCAAATTTATAATCCTTCATTCTCCCTTAAATTGTTTTGGTGTGCAACACCAAACTTAGCTCCTTGCAATGCATACCAATTATTCAGCATTTTTATTGAAAAAGCTATGAAAAGAAAACTACCTCAGGTTGGGTTGCCTCCCAACAAGCGCTCTTTTATGGTCACTAGCTTGACATCCTTCATTCTGTTGATCATGGAAATTGAAGATCACAGTGCCTTAGCTTGTCTTTCTTTACCGTGAACTTCCTTCCAGTTTCCTCTTTGATGACCACTATGAGTTCCCGTGGAAGGATCTTAGTCACAATATAGTGATCAGACAGCTGTGGGGGCACCTTCATGGTTTGAATGTCTAGCAGTACTTTATCCCCTAGTGAAAATTTCTCAGTAGGGATTTTCTGATCTTCTTTAATTCTATCCTCTGTCTCTCCTTGTAAGACTTCCTTGTTGTGTTTTTCTTGGCTGGTACTTTCTTTGTCCAAGGTTTTCTTACTTTCCTCTGTGATCTTTTTCCATTCTTCCTTTTTGCAGCATTTTCGTTGTTATTTGGTTTGTCTTCAGTGATGTTGAGAGGGATTTCCTCCTTCTTGGTTGTTTTTGAAAAATGCTGGGCCAATAGCAGTATGTGTTCTCCAAGCTTCTTTTGTACATCCATATGGTTTTTGTCCTCATGGGCTTGAGCATCCATGAGTTTCTCTATCATCATTTCCATGTCTGAGATTCTCTGAAAAAGTTGTAAATGTATGAGATGAACTGGTTGATGTGGGAAATCTTATGAAGGAATTGCATAGGTATTGTGCGGATAAGATGTGGGTGTTGCAGAGGTGTTCTGGTGATTTTGTGAGTTGTTATGAGGCTGGGAGTGCATATTTTATGAGTGTTGGTTTTGATTGGCATTATTGGATGAGTGACGTTGGTTGTTTGTGGTCATGGATTTGCCCTGGTTAAAACCTCTTTGTTCTTGATGTTGATACTCCCCCATTCTCAGATAAGAATGGGGCCTCCATGGTGGAAATTGTGCATTCACTGCAGCAAAACGCAAGCAATCAACTTTTCTAGCTCTCAGCTCTATGTGTTGTTGGGCTTGATGGTGCATTTGTTTGTTCAGGTTCATGACTGAATTCACTCCTTCAAGATTCGTCACTTCTTTTTCTAAAATTGCATTCTGTGGTTTCTCAAATGAGTGTTGGTTGTTGACTCCTTTGTCATTGAAATTTGCAGTTCCTTGGGCAGTTGTTGTCGCTTTGAGTAGGCCATCTGAGAAGTAGTCCACYGTTTTTCTTGTTTCTGGGGTTAATCCTTCATAGAAAGCT